>VZRN01004647.1:0-96903 GCA_013397935.1 Dasyornis broadbenti | reverse complement strand
AGAGGAGAGGAGAGGAGAGGAGAGGTATCCAGTTACTACTGTATACATACCAGAAATCTAAAAAAATGTCAGGGTCCCAACTAACTCTTACAGAAGTAGTAGAAACAACAGGTATAAATTTCAATAAGCTCATTTATGTTCACCATATATACTCATCATAGAGCACCAGCCAACATGTGTTAGTGTTTGGCTTGAGTTTACAGCTGAGTCCATGGCCACGTACACTAGCAACTTACTGGCTCTCAAATTCCATATTTTGCTGGTTGCCAAGTTATGTCACAGTTATAAATACAGCCATCAGAAAATGGATAAAAGTTTTGAAAACATTTGCAATTTCTAGTTCAATTTTCACAAGCATTTCATTCCAACAAAAAAAAAAAATCCATTCAGTAGTATTCAAATTCTGCTGGATATAATTAAATATTAGTGTGATCAATAGCATAATAGTCAAATATTTTTGTGGCAGATGTTCCTTCTCATACGTGTATACAAGCAGTTATCCACTAGGTGGCAAGCACTACCAAAACGGCCTTTGGCAGATGCTAGTCCAGCCTTGCTTTTAGGTAATACAGTAAGATGAGTCATCTGCCTCAAAATAAAATAAGGTTAGTAGTCATAAAACACACAGTCATGTCAGAATTTATATATTTACTTCTCTATTCTTTTAAAGGACCCACTTAGAATACAGTATTTCTTCATCCCTGATGTTGGAAATTATTATTCATTGTGCTCCACCTCAGAGCTCTTAAAAGTTGTTTGTAACTGTTGTGCAAATACAGGCTTAGTTAAAAGACACAAGAACGACAACAAAAAAGCATGAAAGTTTAGCGATAAGCTCATATACAAGATATGAAAGTAGCAAGAATCAGAAAAAAAACAGGAACTTCCAGTACTTTTACCATTGACCTTGCAGTCTAAAAAAAATTTAAATTGATCCTGAAAAAGTGAATGAGTGCCAATTTCAAATAATGAAAAAGTATACTTCTGCCATCTGATACATGCTCAAAGCTTCTGTTCTTAAGTTACTCTCCTTGCGGATACTAGCTTGTTTTCTGGTGATGTTTTCTGATCTATTCCACTGAACAGAGTAGTTTCAGTACTACTGAAAGCTATTTTTTACATCAAGTGCTATTGCTTGATCTTACTTGCTTACCCATTCTCTCAGTCTACATTGGAAGTTATTTTGTGTCTTATGGCTAACTAGTACTGATGTAGACAAGGCACTGTGGTTTTTCACAAAGCTTGCTGTTCATGTTTAGATCAACGAAGTGGCAAAATTAATGCAATTCTGATTCTCCAGGACATTACTCTCATTATTGTTATGACTATTGGATCTGATAGAAATACTAGTTTAAAATACCGTAGCAATTCATCTTGAGTGCTTGATCTTTTTGTTAAAAACAGCAATTGCTGTTGCAGTTAAGGGATAGCTCATAGATCACTGCGGCAATGGGAGCACTAATACAGTCTGGCTCCTGTTTCTGATCAGATTTAGACAATGGGATTAAAAACACAAGAACATTTACATGACTATTCATTGCTGTGCTTACTGCATCTGTAATGAGGAATTTGAACAAAAGTTCAGGAAGGCACAGCTACTGTAATCATTTTAGTCTGTTCCAAATGCAAGACTGCAAATGGATAATAATGACTCTGAATGCAGTAATAGGCCTTAATGGCCCTGACCAGCCTCACCTGGGAGCCTCAACGCCCACACTCCTGTTCATGAGTCCAGGGGCTCTAATCCAGCTCCCCCTGCATGTTTCAGTGCTTGCTTGCATCCCCTTGGACCTGACTTCCTGGCCTGATTTCTGCCTGATCCCATCACCCTGAGCCTGCCCAGTGATCACAAGATTCTAATTCTCAGTAGGTCAGGCTATGATCTGTGGATTGACTCTCCAGCATGGCTGTCGACCTGTCTCAGCAGTTGAACGTGGTTGCTATTTTCTGCAACCTGTGCCTGCCCTGCTCCCAGCCATTCTTCATTGCACCCTGACAGCAATCTTCTTGCACATTCAGCCTGTACTCCAAACTGGATAGATCAGTCTTCATGAAGTATTTGCTGTAGATAGACAGTGGTTTCTCCATTTATAACTATTTCTTATCTTTGTATTGTTTTATGGAAATATTTTGCCTAAAAAGCCTTAAAATTACATTTTCATTATAATCTACAAATAACGAATGAGGTGCATGGAGTGAATAAAGATGTCTGCCAGACAGTTACTCAACAACAACAAAGCACTGTTTTCCCCTGCATTTACAATGATATGGAATGATACCATCACTTCACAGGTCTCTGTATCTAATACGAGTAGCTGCAGGAAGTATCTATTTCCATGCAGAAAAGTATGGTTTTTTATAATTTGAAACAATGTAAAATCAGAGATAAATCTTGTCCTCGCTTTACTGCATACTGTAAGCAGAAATTGCAAGGGCCTAGCAAAACAGAACTGCAGCAGGTCTCAAAACGCTACAGTAGAAGTTTTCCTATCTCTTTGGTCTGTACTGACAATTATACAGCTGGTGGCTGGAAAGAAAGACTGCAGCTCAATAAAGAAGGCACTGTTAGACAGGGATTTGGATGAACTCTTCTCTCCTACCAAGTAGCAGAACCCTGATGATGGCACTGCAAAAGCCTGGGAAGAACTTGCCTATCCATGTGATGCCTAAAACAGGGTAACCTGTAACAGAGGCCAAGACAAGCTAGGAGAATAAAAGGGGGACAAATTTATTCATGGCCTTCATGGTACATTCAGGGCAAGCAAGGGCCCCCCGTGGGGCTACACCTAAAAATGGACACGAGGTCACGCACTCTTCACCTTTTATAAGTTCTGTCATATTAGCATATCGGCCCCAATTCTCCAATCATATCCTCAGGCCATGATGTAAACCACCCCAGGCCCGCTCCCTCTCCAACCCACTGTTGTTACATATTTTTGGGCCCCAGGGCAATAAAGTGTCCTTGAATTTCTACTGTTTTGGCTAAAGGTGATGGGAACAGAGGTTTTTAGCACTTTTTAAGAGGCATGGTACACCAAGTTAGATATATAAAGAGTAAAAACTAGACATCACATGAAACTATAACTGTATAACCACAAACACTATTTGAGAGAAGGAGTTTGCATATGGATCTAAGCACTGCTATCCTCTCCTCAAATAAATGAGAGAAAATTCACAGGCAATACAGGCGGTCAGCAAATCCCACAGTCAACAGCTGTTCAAATCCCCCACAACCGAGTTACTCCACTTTGAAAAAAAGTACCTTTAAGTATTAATTGCTGACAGACTTTTAGTTGACTTCAGGGACAGGAGAGTTCTCTGTTATTCCAATCTCTGACTGTACTTGTACTCCATGTGTACCTACTTTTAATATGAAGTCAAATATTCAGGCACAGAATCACATGGAGTGCTTCTTTTGATTTCTTCCTTTGTAAGCCTATGTCAGTCATCATGGAGTCCCGTGTACTCCAAACCTCTTTTTTTATTTTCAGTTGTTACTCAGGTACTAACTATAGGAAACACGATCAAGGAATCTACACATGGTTTGAGCTTGTCACAGCAACGCCTCGGTCTTCTTCCTAAGTGAAGAAGTGACTACAATCCTGTGAGAGTTCAGACATTTCTCCACATTTTCCTACAAATTGTATTATTTCGCACTTACTAACATTATGCTTTCCAAGACATTGAGTTACATGTGCTCCATTCACTAATTAACATTTCCTCCTTATTCTAAACTCCTTTCTCCAGTTCTTCTGAGGACATTTTATTCCTATCTTTGTAATCCCTGAATCTCTGCTCTAGCAACAAAATCTTTATATTTCTGGGTACGTTTCCTCTGGTTTAAAACCTGAGTCATCAATCTCTTATCTTGGGGAGAGTAACTAAGTTTAGTCTGAGTAAGATAGTTCCTCCTAGTGCCTTACAGGACTAATTAACTCTGAAGTAAACTCTTGTGGAATGTAATAACTGGATACAAAGGCATTTTGTACATCAGCCCAATATGTACAACTTCAAATTATATCACACACCCTACTTTCAGTTTTATTATATTGTCCCCAAGTTTATGCGATAGTTATTTGTATTATACTTAGTCTTCCTTTGCCTATCTCTGAACATTTAAAATATCCCTAACCAAATAATAATAAAGAATACCTTGGGGTTTTGATCTAACATTTTATATTTTCAATTTAAATTATTTTTGTGGCTTTAGTGCCAGTCTGTATGTAAAATACATAAAATTAATTCCACCAGCTACATCCAGCAATTTTTGGTTACTTTGTAATTTCAGGTCTGACTCATTTTGAGAGAAGACAGCTTGTGTAGCCTCTATGTAAAACACTAGGGAAAACAGAAACTTCAATTTGTTCTCTTTATAGATTTGTTTATTCAGAAAGAAGCTTTGAAATAAAAGGCTTTGAAAGGCTGGATGAATAATGAGTTGTTATTCTTTGAAGGCACATTATCTTTAGAAATACAAGAAAACCTGAGGGTTTCTAATGAGTAGAATTCTTGTTTTTGAAAGAAAATAAATGGAAGAGTTTGAAAATATTTTTTGTCGGTTTTTCTTCCTCCCAGAGCTGCCTGTTGCTCTTATATGGAAGCTTCCTGCTGATTTCACTTTTTATTCTGCTGTGAGACTGATGCCAAGATTTACATGATTGCTGTGGATAGGAACTGGATTTAGCATAAGAAAGATAACTGCTTTTCCCCTAGGGAGAGACAGAAAAGGGAAAGACAGAGTGGGCCACATAGACAATAATATCCAAAGCTATATTCTTGGTCAATTATTTTATTCGGCCTCTATTTTAGATTATGCTGCAACTAATAAAAGGCAAGAAAGCTACTGGTCTCAAGCCAGGAACACAGATAAGCAAGGAAACTATTGTGGTTTAATGCAAATGTCCAGCTAAAATGGAAGCAATGTACTGTTTTTATATAGAACTGACATAGTGCACTGTGTAACATAGGAGCAATTAACAAAAACTCTCATCAGAATTTGTCAGGTGGAGATTTGTCTTCTATGCAGGGTGCTTCAGCAGAGAGAAAAGGGTGATTGTAGAAATGCGCATTTTTACAATTATTTTAGCAAGTCATTCTCTGTATAGTCTTTTGCACATCCTTCAGCGTTTAATTACATTCTCTGAACATTTAAACATTTAAGGTAAAGATTTTTGCTTATATGGCAAGCTTGTACAACTTGAAATAATTTACAGCCA
Source organism: Dasyornis broadbenti (assembly GCA_013397935.1). NCBI lineage: Eukaryota > Metazoa > Chordata > Aves > Passeriformes > Dasyornithidae > Dasyornis > Dasyornis broadbenti. Next base: position 91,687 of record VZRN01004647.1, on the reverse strand, counting down.
CTTGGCAGACTATTGTCTTCTGTTAACCTACAATGCCCATGGAAAATGCAATTTTTTGAGATACTGGAAAAAGTTTGCATCAAAATGTGGGGAACTTCGCAAGCAAGGCAAGACTCCACAGTAAGCACACAGAAAATACTGAGGGCAGAAGCAGTTAGAGGGATTTTGGCACTGAGAGGGTATAGGTTTTCAAATGTAATTATTAACAGATAATTTAATTTATTTTAGTAATTTTTCTAATTAAATAATATACACCTAATAAATAAAATTAAATACCATAATTGAACAAAACAGAACTATTATCTACTTCATCTAAAAGTTTAAATTCAATAAGTGGAAGATAATATCATATTACTGAGGTAAATATTCTGGACTTCCTGAACTAGATATATTTAATAGAAAAATTGGTAAGAATTAATTTTGTTCCCTTTTCCTTTGGTTAGCTACATAAACGACAGTTTATTCTGACATTTAAGTAAGATTTTCTAACTACAATGACTGGTTTTATGGTTTTGCACTTCGTTGATTAAAAAGTTACTATAATCACATTAAATTCAGTTATTAAGAATAACTGATCCTTTAAATTAAGTCACACCTGTTACAGTGCTGGTTTTGCTGCTAGAAAATAGCATGTTTGAGATATTCTGTTATTGTCTGCAAATCTTCAAAGGGCATTTCTTGAAAAAAGTGTGGCTCATATAGTTTTTCTTAGTAGACTTATAATTTTGGTTGATCTAGGATTAGTGCAGTAATAGAGTCATTCGGAAAGGAAAATGAGACATTTTTGCATGATATACAATATTTGCATACCTGACTTTTTTAACCAATTAATTCCTGTGAAGAGCCGCAAAAGCAAGGGACTCTGCCTAACTATGGTGAGTTTAGACATCTATTAGAGTAAAAGGATTAATACACAGCAGTGCAGGTACACAAAAACACATATGCATTTGGCCAGCTGGTGCCAACTTCTTTGAAGGAGACAGATATATATACTGAAGTCCAAATATCTAAAAACAGCTTCTAATGCTCTGCAAGTAAAAATCTTGTAATAGGCTACACACCTATTCAGGTGTGTATAAAATGGTGGGGTTTTGCCCCCGGCAGTCGGTAATTCAAGACATCTAAAAGTTAGCATTTGAGACTACCATTTGTCATGATTCAAAATTTACGGCTGAAATTTAACACCTTAAAAACAGTTATCGAGAAACAGAATACACACTAAATCTATTAATTACGCCAAATGTCATATTGTCTTTTATTCTGGACTTCTAAATTACAGATCTAATAATGGCCTAATAAAGGACCTCCAACTGCATAAGCTGCTGTAGAAAAGCAGAGGTAGCTGGCTTTTGTAATACAAAGTTCTATTGCTCCTCCTGGAAGCAGTAAGTTTTTTCTTTAATGTGTATCCTCCTGACCTACAGACACGATATAAACAGGTTATAAATGGTGTAAGACTGAAAGTTTTTCTGAAAGGAAGAACCTTGACTATAGTGTGTGTACATGTGAGTGTATGCAGTTAAATATACACATACATGTATGTATGTATTTATACTGTAGAATCCACACTTGGCTACAGTTGTTTTTCCACTAGCTTCTGTGGAGACAGGAGTTCAAGCAGTATTCTAGCTATCATCTTAGAAGTTTAGGCAAAGTTTGCTTAAGAAGAGTCCTAGTTCAGAATGCCATGTTCCACTACTTTCTTTACAACCACACACTCAAAAACTGACTTGGAGATGCCACTGCTCACTCTCTTACCCATGGTCCCCAGTTCTTGCTGACATAATAAGCAAATTTATACAATTGCAGCATTGTTTAAGCAGTGGACTATTAGAAGTTTGAATGTTTACAACCAAAGTTAAACTATAGCCACAGAATACGACTATTAAAGCTGTTACAAATTACTAGTTAGTATAAAAATTAAGAACATTCTTGAAGATATGTTTGGGGACGTTAATACCTTTTTTCCCACAGTTGTATTGAGAAGGGCATCTTCAGTCCAGACAATGTAATGATTTAAGATTTTTTTGCTTACAGTCAAAGTTATAAGATAAATTATTTAAGTTGGAATTCAGCATGCATTTTATACTGAAACTGTTTTTTTGATACATAAAGTGCACTTTCATTCTTCTTCTAAAATAAAAGCATAGAGGGGGTTAACGCATACTGTCTGTATTTCAAAGACTTAAAATTCAGTATGTCTATTGTTTATGTAATAAGTTTTTTCCCCGCCAATTATTCACCTTGAATTTGACTTAGAAACAGAATGTTCACCGCATTTTTTAATATGAGTTAATTAACAGGGCAGCTGTACGTGCCATCACTTTGCTTGCAGTGATAGAATCAACTGTGTTTCTAAATGGAAGGCAGCAATTAACTTTTGATACCTTAAAAGTATAATAAAATCCAACTAATGCTTATTCAAAGATGTATCTAAAGCCCTTTAGGTGTTTTAGTCTATATTTAACCATGGGCTTGCTTCTGTCAGTTTGAAAGGACTCAATCTTCTATTCTATTTGTAGCAAAAAAGTCTGCCAGAACATATAAACATTTGACATGATTTAAGTGTTGCTTACCAATAAATTTATTAATACTTGCCTAAGCATTTGTCTAAGCAGTTGGGATCCAGTTTTGCCAGCTCTCCAGAGCTCTTCCCTTAAAACTGTCTTGTTTTATGATACTTACCAAAACCTGACAGTGCTTCACTGATACACTGAAATCAAGTGTCTGTCATACTAGCCAGTACTGTCTTGGGTTTTTTAAATACTAAGTTTGAGACTAAGCTGCCTACCTCTGCCCAACCTATTTTATATCTGGATTATATGATGCGTCAGTGAAAAACGATCTTTTTTCTTTTTATTTGTATAGCTTATTGTACAGGAAATTCCTTACTAGAGCCTCTATTTACGTCACTAATACAAACATAATGAGAAGAGAGGACAGCAGAAAACATCTGAAGTATTGACTTCAACTGAGTTCTATCACTGAAGGTCTAAGGGGATCAAGCCTACATTTCTGCAGTAGGAGTGTCTGTACAACCAACTAAAGATAAAATTATGACTACTTCTTTGCTTGAAATAATGAAAAATCTTATCTAGAAAATGTGCTTAACATTTCACAAGTCAATGCTGTTTATTACAGTGTTATCACACACATGCAGCCATTTGTTACAGAATAAACAAAATGAAAAACCTTTTATGTTTCACTGGATCAAAATGGACTGACAGAGATGTGCTTCAATTCATTACAATGTCAGTTGAAATCTAACTTTCATGAACATGAAGCCTCCTTTCTGGATATCCAACCAAATCACTGACCAAATTTGATGTCTGAGGACTCATCCAATTAGTTTTCATTGACTTAAATATATGTTTATGTTTCTTAGCTGTTGTCAGTTTTACAACAGTATTTTTCATTCAAGGTTGGCGGAAATTATTTAACCATATTTTAACTGGACTTGGCTGCAAATTCCTGGTTGCTAGCATATTCTGCTAAAATCTCTTGATTCTTCAGGATAGTTTTGTGTATGATAAACCCTAACCCCCTATCTTTATGTAGCTGTACACAGGATCAAACTAAAATCAAGTTAAGAAAGCTTGCAGAATGAATAAGTAAAGAGTGTTTAAGAGAAAACCGAGTCACTGTGTTTCTAACATTAAAAAAAAAAAAAAAAAAGGATCCCGTGTTTCCTGATGAGAAGTCTAACACACTTCCATCTGAATGCATGGCAGGAAAAATACAAAACACAAAGTTAAAAAAATCCAGTAAAATTGTGAAGTCTTTTGTAGTATTGCTTCTACAGATCATATTACCTCTCAAGTTCAGAGACAGAATCTCATAATGTGATCCTTTTCCAAACAAAACAGGCATCCAAGTAAAAGACATTTGTGTGGTCTAGTACGATGTTCTAGAAGTTGTTCGAGATACATGCAGGATGTTCCTGCATCAACATATTGTAGTACCATCATTTTGGCAGATCCTTCAGTACAAAATCAGTTCTAATTTATACGTAATATCTTTATTCTGTAGTCTCAGAAGTTTCATCCTGCACACTTCCCCGGTGTCCTGTCACCTAGTTTTGCACATCTGGTTGTCTTTTGCTTGGCACAGTCTCTTTCTGCTTTAAGCTAAATATGGAATAAAATACTTCTCTTTAAAAGCTTATCCTTTCTATTTTTCTGTGGTTTGCCTTGAGATTTGGTAGCATTCTATTTACCTTTCAAGCTATTTCAGAACATCACAATATTTTTGCTCTAATTTTAGAACCTTACTCAGAACTTTTTTCTTGCATTCATATGCAAAGCAGCAGCAATGAGAACCTAGCTGTACCTTTAAAAACTCAGAACACCAAGGTTCGATAAGTATTTTGAAAGAAATCCTTTAAAAATGGAAATCTGGGGAACATTTACTTTTGTGCATTACAGTACAGTGCAGAGATCTTTGGTGTAATTATGACAGAATCTGCAGATTCCCTTTTTAGCTCTCTAGGGAGTCCTACGAATTTCTGATGCAGTAGTCCATGGTTCAATTTCTTGCTGGAATGGATTCTCCACAAGTAGGGATAATACTTCATTTGATGCTTACTCACTTGGATACATTTCTGTATTCCATACTGGCCACTTCAGGCTTTGCAATGCTTATTTTTTCTTCCCAGGATGTGTTCTGCATTAGCTAATATTACTACACTTACTTGGTTGAAAGGGCACTTTTTTTTAATGACCTTCTTTTCATTAGCTTAGAAGAACTTTTCAAAGCAATTATCGCTAGGCCAATACTTACCAGGCTTGTTCTCAGGCTAACAGTCACATTTTTTCCATTATTTGGTTGAAGAGAACCACCCAGTAGTTTTTGAGGCTCAGACTCTCAAGTATATACAGATACAGTTGGTTTTACTAAATACTAAATGCAGTAGTTCCTTATTTTCATTCTTTTTTAAAAAATTATTTTTCTCTCCTAATTGTAAGTAAGATTAATAACACCTCAAACACCACTTTCAATTTTTTTGTTTTGAAATTCCTCCTGAAATTTATCTTCTCTCTGGGTTTGTAGCAGCTGTAAGGCATTTAGAGCATCTTTTGACTTGACTCATTATCTGTATTTATTAAATAAAATGAATAATAACCTCAATATCCTTACTATAAAAACTATGTGTAAGTTAACACACTATATGCACATATTGATATATTACCTATATTACATAATCTTAGTTTATATAATAATAAATACATTGTCTAAAATCTCAACTAAAATACAGTTTAATTACAAATTACAAAATATGAAGTAGATGTTAATGTTGTAATTTTAAGTCTATAAAAGCAATATAACTAGTTAAGATTTAAAAAGAATATTCTGTTCCCTAGGTAAATAGAGCACAGTGAAGCACAAAACATTTTATGACCTCATGGTCATATAGTAATAGATATATATATATATATATATGTATATATATACACACATAACAATAATGCAGTTTAAAGAAACAGGTTTTTGCACCTGAAAGACAGCAGGTGAAGATGGGACAAATGTAAAAACTAGCTCTATGCAAACCTTATGCTATACCACGTGCCAGCTTGTGTCATGTACTCTTCAGCCATCACTGGATCTCCTGTGAACAATGAAAGATCCAAAATAAATACAAATCAGAACAAGCCACAGTCTTTTTGCACTAAACAGTGCCTAATCTTCCTAAAAATTGTATTTTTGATATTCATTATTACTGAAATTTAGTTAAGAAGATTCTAAAAGCTTTTCCAACATTTTCTTAGCAGACACTGAATCCTAATTTTCAATTGCTACAGTATCACACAAAAAGTCTGTTTAAAATGTATTTTACTCCAAATCTTGATAGAGTAATTTCCCATTGCTCAACTTCCTAGTACCAGCACTATTCTTCACAATGCTCAAACAATTCAAAATACACAGAGTCACAACAGCATTCTGTTGAGTCTTACATATTTTAGCAAATAAAACAAGATGGTTTGACAATCACAGATATTGCTTAATCTTTCTGGATAAATAAAAAGCCAGTAAATTTAAGCATTTTCTTTCATTTTACACAATATTGTGGGATTTATTTCAATAAAATGAACTCTAAGATCTAATTGATTTGTTTCCATCCATAATTTAGACAAAGATTTTCAAAGGCATGAAAGCCTATTAAGAACACATCTAACTGATTTTCAGAAAAAGCTGAAGTCTTGATGTGGCATTTACTGCAGTCAGCAGTGAAATTTCCATTGATTTCAATAAGAACACGTTCATACCTGCAGAGACCTAGCTGTTATTTATGTATTTCACATTATCCCTTCCATAGCTAGAGACTTCTCTCTGTTTTTGTACAAATAATCTCCACACTTTTGTACAGACACTCAGTACAATGTACTTTATATTAAAATTTTAAAAAGCCACATTTACAAAGCTAACGAAAATTTAACACTGAAGAATGAACATGGTGCAACTGCCATTCCGTTTTATGGTGCCTCTCCTCACTGAAGTCAATGGCCACTATTTATGAGTAAAACAACCAAAATGTTGAATATGTAGTTTAGTTACTAAATACTTAGAAGTTTACTCAAACATGTTTGAGTAATTATACACAGAACTATTGTTTTACAGTAGCAAAAGTGACGAAAATGTTATGAAATATTCAATTCTATCAATAAATGAAGCACTGTGATTTTATTCTGGTTTATTTAGGAAAGCAATGCAACTGAATATTTAAAAAGTATTAAAGGAATAAGGCTTTTCAGAGAATTATCTCACTGATATGTGCAAAGATGAAAACAGGTTGGTAGTGTTAGCATTCCAAATTAATTTAGATGAAACAATAAAATAATTAGGTGTAAAAAAAGCACAGTCTTATGTTCAATGCAGTAAAGGATCAATTTCATCTAAAGGCAAGTGGAGTGTACTCTATATCATCTGATCCAAAGGAGTGACCTTGTTGATTCAAATGCAAAATGCCTATGCCTATTGCAGATGGAATTTACCAGGACAAAATGTTCGATAGAAAGATTACATTTCCACTGGGGCAGAAAGGTATTTGTCAGTGTCTCATTACAGCTTTGATACAAACATCTTGGATTTCAATTAGCTTTGAGACAGAACAATAAACCAGCACTGAAACTACAGACAAATCTTTGTTTCTTACACCATTATGTGTAGATTTTTGTTTCATTTCCAATAAGATATTGTAAGATATCCAAAAGAAATAAATAGAAGGAAATAACATTCCAGCCATTTTAATGTCAGAATATCACTTAGTGATTGTCTGTCTGATAACTTTGCACTAGGAGGCGAGGGTGACATAATTTACATTTCTCCAGCATAAACGAAAAGTGCTGAATTCTTTGAACCGTAAGTGTCCCATCAGTTCTTCTACCCTCACTGTCTCACCTCCTATTATTAACATACCATATCCACTCTGATGCTTTTGATCCTTTTCTATGAAAAGTAATTTGCCTTCCCAATGGAAATAAATATGAAATTTGCTTTAGTATATATCAGGAGTTCAAACAATGGCCAACAGAAATTTTCACCCTATGGAGCTCATGTTTTAACTTCGCAAATTTAGAGTTTGCAGTCATTTTAAATGCTTACTTCTAAATACTGTTTGATATTTAAGAAAACTTGTATGTTCTTCTGAAATGATCATGGGAATAAGAGATGGAAGGGCAATTTTTAACATCAATTTAATATCTGTGACTGATTTTGAGTTAACTCCTGTAAAACTCTGTATAGTATTTGCCACCTTTACTTTATACCTGTGTCACAAGGATAACTCTGTCAGCTTCTAAAATGCGGCAGGAAGAAAAGCTCGGAAATCAAGCAGGTATGATTCAGTTGTTGATTTCCTTGTTAGTAAAGAAGTTATGAACTATTCCATGCAGATATGATTTAAATAACACTCCAAATTAAACATGGTGCCTTCCATTCAAAAGGCTTCCTTTTAAATATCAAATCACATAGCTTTAGCAGTAAGGAATATTGCTATTGAAATCAGGATGGTTAATTTGACACATTAAGCAACTGAGAAAAAGGGAAAATAAAGATATGTTTGTAACCTCGTAACCAGTGACGCAAATTACCCAGGGCAAAACACCACTTTTTCTCATGTGATATCAAGGTGAAAAAGACACAACTTAAGTCACTTGACTCCCCCAATTCCAGAGCAAGGACAAGAGCTGGAGAAATGGTTTTTTTAAGATAAATTGTTTTATGTACTAGCCACAAGCTTTTTTTCTCTTAGAGAAAAGAAATGCTACAAAATGCCAGATTTATTACTAAACAAAGAAATGGAAGCCAGAAAATTATAAAATCTCATGGATCTGTATTTTTTACTTCCTCTTGGACTCTAAATGGTTGTCATAAATATATCACAACAGCTGAGCAGTAACTGTCCGTGGACCTATACAATGAATTAAGCATACAGAACGGATGTTTTACCTCACTCCTGAATTGCAGCTGTCTTTAATATAATGAATAGAAAGAAAATATATAATTCTCTGTAACTATAGTGAAATTAAAAGTAATTTTCCTGATTAATGATAGTATTACTTAAATATCACATATTTCCACTGACTTTAAAACCAACTGTAAATCCATTTTGCTCCTACAAACAGATCTGTAAATGAAGCTTGCTAGCATTAATGGCACACGCAATACTACCAAAAATTATGCTGTACATTTCTTGCCATATTGCTATAAAAAATTAAATTTAACAGATTAGACCATGCTTTGTATATGTAACACAGAACGAAAACTACCAAATTATATGTGTAGATTTGTTCCAGAAGAATATCTGAACATGTTCTATTTACTGTAAAATAAATGTAAGTCCCAACTATAAACCTATAGTTAATATTCTAATTAAATTAAACTTAAATTTTATGAGTTTTTCCTGGAAGAAGAACTGAATTTTTTTGAAATTGTTTATTTTTTGCAGAGTGTCAGACTTTGATTATAAAATACTAAAGCTGTCTAAGAGTCCAGATTGCTGTTTAAGAAGAGGTTCCATGAGAAGAATTACATCAGCTGTTTGTTCTTTCTGTACTGACAGCACTCTAGGAACATACTGTCCTTGTCTGAAAGACAGGTGTCTGCTAAGGAAGGTGGTAATCTCCCTTAGAATAGAGAATATGATCCCCGCCTTTCCCTTCAAATTGTTATAACTTTGAAAACAAAGACTCTCAGGCAAAGATATGGGAAAAGGAAAACCAATTCTTTACTAGTATCTATAACGAGGAAAACAAGCAACAACAACAGTAGCAATAACAAATAAACCAGAAATCCAGCAACAGCTTTCTCTAAGCTGCCAGACACCACTCTCCCCTTTGGTGCAGTTACGGTCACGGCCGGCAGGGGGCGCTGCTGGGCTCCCAGCCGGGCAGGGCACGTGCGGTGACTCCCACGCAGCTGCAGGGGGCGCTGTGGCGCGAGCTCAGATCCTCCTCTCACCTGACTAATGGCGGACGGACCGCATGGCCAGAGGGCTGGATAATGAGAGGGGCTGCCGCAGAAAACCTCAGAGAACCAAGCTGGCAGGCTCGACTCACCCGGGGTAGGAAGCCAAAGGTGGCAGAAACTCCGCAGCGGTGGCAGAAAGCCGCAGTGCGTCCCGGCAGGCGGGGAATGAGGGTCAGCGACAGCCGGGCTTCTCCACAGCAGTCGCCGGATCCGGCTGGGGAGACGCAAACTCCAGAAGCGGGGGGAAAAAGGGTCGGGATCCCGTGCTTTACCAAACGAAAGCCCACCCAGCAAGGAAGGAAAAAGCAGAGCGGAGCTGGGCACCCGCGGTGCCAGCCAAAGACAAATTGTCCTCTCCGATTACCCAAGAGCAAGTGATATTAGCAGCCGAACAGATGCTTTTCCTCCCCTGACTCTGCCCAGCCACACCTTTTGTCTCTTAAGTAGCCAGTGGTTAAGGCTCGTTAAGGTTCCCTAGCAACAGAATGGAAAAATTCCCTAACCTCCGACACATACTTGGGATACCAGCGATCTAGTCCAACCTGCTTTCCATCTAATCTCCTGTTAAAAATACCCAGATAGAAGAGATTCCAGTAGCAAATTTAACAAAAGTAAACCACAAACTGTTGTATCTAAGACATGCAGGCTCATATCTTATAAAACTTCTTTTGACAGAAATGACAGATTTGACTCAATGGAAAACTGAACACTTACAGCTATCAAGACCTCTGGTGATGACACCTATGGCTAAATGCATTTATTGAAGAAAAATTTGGATTTCTTGACTCTCAAAACCATGTCATGGGAAACATGTACACTTACTTAGCTCTATACAAGTTCACACGTATATCTATACACATATATATGTATATGCATGTATATATTCCATTTACAAGCCTTACAGAAGGCCCTTAGCAGCTTTTTCTTTTTTTCTATCTTAATATACATGTCCTAATGTAGTCAAGGGCATTGAATGATGTACCATTCAAACCTTCACAGGTTACTTTTGTTCAAAATGTGTTATTTTTTAAAATAAACTACTTGCATAGGTCTATTTCACAAGAAAACATAAATTAAAATACTTGTCAAATAGGATATTAATGTGACCAAATTTAGCTCAAGCAAAGTCGAAAGAAAAAAATTAATCCTGTTTTAAAAGACAAACAACAAATAGGTTAACACCATATGATGCATTCCCCTAGAAAACCTATCTATAAATAAAACAGAAGAGATTCTGTTTGTTTGGAGTATAAAACTTTAAACTAAAATTAGTCCTAAATTAACAAGTAGATGGGTTTAGCTATCCAAATCATGTTTATGTGGCTTGAATTTAAAACTTTTTCTATTACTTTTTTCATAGCAATGCACAAAAATTTTGCAGATTCTCACTGACTAATTTTAACATTTTTGAAATGGAACAAAAATCTGAATCAAATTCAAATACAGTTTAATTGCAACTGTCTTCATTGACAGACAACCAGACTTTCAAAATACAAGTTTTCTTGCATAAAAGTTATTGCAAGATCCACAGAAACACCCATTGCAAACATTCCAAATTATGTAAGGGTTAAACATCAGTGTTACAAGTGATTTACTATGCCGTCTTCTATCTGCTCAGGTGTTTTGTAAATATGGTGTAAATATGGAGCTTGGCTTCTGCCAGTAATAAATGCATTTTCAACTATCTACTCCCTTGCAACTTATGTTAAAAGTAAAGATTTAGGCTAAGAAGTAGGAGATACGCTGAGAAAAATTTTATATGAAAAATTGATGCTTATGTGTTTGCTTTATAGTTTAACTGCGTGATAAATACATATTATAATATTGGCTTTTCGCAAACATTAAAATGGATGCTATGTGTATAACGTTAATTCTTACAAAAGCCTTGTTATATAGTTGTATAATAATAACTAATGCCTTTATTTCTGTTACTAACTAAACTTAGACATAGTGGTGACTGTAAGAGTCGGTCCAAAGATCGGTTTTCTGTCTCAACATTTCTCATCAGGTGCTACCGCACATGCAGGCCTCATGAGGATGGCCAGAGCTAGTGTGAGTGTTTTACAAACTGGTATAGAACAAGGCGCTTTGTACGTGAAGAATAAGTGCTCTGTACCTGAAGACAGGATGAGTGTTTTGTAAACTGGTGCAGAACAAGCACTGTGTATCTGAAGCTTGTGCAGAATGAATGTTTTATAAACTGATGCAGAGCAAGGCGCTTTGTATGTGAAGAACAAGCGCTTTGTACAGAATGAGTTTTGTAAACTGGTATAGAGAGGAGGTTATGCACCAGCCCCAAGTCCCTACTATTGTGAAAAACCACAGACCCATGAACTTCCCCCTCCTGGCCAGGTGGAGTCTGGCAGATCTCCACAAAAATTAGGTGGGAGCAAAGGTGGGTCGCCAGGGGGGAGGGCAGGTGTATGGACTGGCATAAAAGACTGCTCTGTAACAACTGGACTCTGAAGATCTTCCCCACTGTGAGATCACCTTGATCGACGACAGAGGCCCGAGGAACGCCTCTTCAACAGGACCCCCAGAGATGCTGGACGTCTGTGGACCTGTGGTGGTAGCTATAACCCCCCTTTTCCTTCTCTTTTTCCCTACCTTTCCCTTTATTCTCTCTCTTTTTTCTGTTGCAAGCCACTCTATGGGCACAATAAATAAAGTTCCTACTTAGATTGAAATTTAACTCCCTTGGCTTGTTACTCTCTTTTTATTTTTGCGCTCCGAGATCGCAGCCCAAAAGAACCATCACGAATCCACTTATGAAGTGGACCATGACAGTGACATAGCTGATATGGTTGTTTTAGAATACTTATGGTTAACTTACAATAACTAAACTGCCTGCTTGGTTGGATAACATCCAAAGAACTGTGTGATGAAGACCCCTGCCACTGACATTTCAACTATCAGTGACTGTCACCTGCAGAAACCATGGAACAGGGCTCAAGCTGGGGGTGATAATGTGACTGACCAAGACCACAACCAAGATGACAGCGCATGCTCTAAAAAGGGCGGATCAGAGGTGGGGGCATGCTAAATAGTGCCTAGAATATGCAAACTAGCCTGGGAAAATGTTTGAATATGTATAATTGCTTATGAATATGTGTTTGACTGGCAATAGGAAGGGTATGTAAGGAGTCTCCCTACCTTGAGACAGTGTGCTTTTTTTTTTAGCTCAGTGTCAAAAAGGAGCACCCAGCACCGTCTCTTTTGCTTTATTGTCCCCCTTATTAAACCTTTTAAATTCTAACACGAGAGTGAGCTTTGTTTCTCACAACTGCACTGTGAATGCATGTAATTTTTCAGCACTTCTTCCAACACATGAGGAAGTTTCTTATTAAAGAACTAGGAAAGGAACAAATTCTATCTAGTTCTGTTTTCAGTAAAATGACTCCATGGTACCAGTCTCTATTGAATAGATCTGACCCATGCTGTGAGTCAGTGGCTCAACTAATCTCATAACAACGTGAAAATATTAAAATTTAACTGTTAGAGCTAACAGTTATAGCAGGAAAAAAGTGAACACTTTCTCCTTATTTACCCTATGATCTTTTTGGCTAGTAATGCAAACATAATCCATACAAGAGGAACTCTGTTATCATCTTAACAAATTTTCAAACATATTCTCCTCTTTTGATGAGTACATGAACTTCCATAAAGGTCAATGGAAAATAGGTGCACAAACTGAGGGTAGAATATAGCCTAGCATACAACACACCGGAAAATAGTTCCTTTGGGCTGATCTCTTGGCAATTCTCATACTCTCTCATAAAACCACTAGAACAAGTGCAGGTTTTGGTGCATTACAGTATTTCTTTAGAAGCTTTCATTATCTCCTCTTTTAACCACATAATAGAACAAAATTGAGAATACCATATGCAGATCACACTGAGGAAGGAGAACTTGGAATTTTTCAGCTGGTAAACCTATTTTCTACAGTGCTTGGCAGGGAATCACTTTCAAGTGCTGGACCATTCATTAGCGTATGTTTTGTGCCAAATGTTACCAGACTGCAAAAGGGTTCTCATCTCAGAAAGGACCCATCATTCACCATCATCTTATTTTGAAACGACAGAAAAACAGTATTTCCATCTAGCAAGAATAGGAAAGAGGGGAGAAACTCTAATAAAATGTATGGAGGTTATTAAATGATCAGAAGCCTTTTAGACAGCTGTCGCGGTTTGACCCTGGCCAAATGCCAGGCACCCACAACAACAGCTCACTCACTCTCCCCTGCCACAGGTTGGGCAAAGGAGAGAAAAATAATTAACACACACAGGGCTCATGAATTGAGATAAGGAAATGGGAGAAGATGCCCTCTGGGCAAAACACGCTGAACTTAAAGTTGCAAAGTGATTTATTGCTAACAGAGTCAGAGGAGTAAATGAGAAGTAAAATAAGACCTTCAAAGGCACCGTTTCTCCGCTCAACGCCCCCTCCCTCCTTCCCCTTGCAGCAGCACAGGGGGACAAGGCACGGGGGCGGTAGGTAGGTCAGTTCATCACCGAGATCATCATCAGCTGCTCAGGGAGAGGAGTCTTTTCCTCTGCGTAGCCGTGAGTCCCAATCTCACACGCAGCAGCTTGCCCAAACCTTCTGCAACTTGAGCTCCCCCCACAGGCAGACAGTTCTCCCATAACTGCTGCAGCCTGGGGTCCCTCGTCCACGGGGTCCAGATCTCCGAGGCCAGGCCCTTCCATCTCAGAAGCAAGGCCTCCCTCTCCACTGGGACACCCGCTGGACCACAGCCTCCTCCAGGCATCCACCTGCCCAAGCCTGGGGCACCTCTCCACGGGCTGCAAGTGGATCTCAGCATCCCCCATGGACCTCATGGGCTGCAGGGGGACAACCTGCTCCACCACGGTCATCACCATGGCCTGCAAAGGATTCTCAGCTCAGGCACCTGGACCACCTCCTCCCTCTCCTTCTCCACTGACCTTTGTGTCTGCATGTTGTTTTCCCTCACATATTCTCACCTTCTCCTCCTCTGGCTAAAAAGTAGTGCGTGCACCCATTGTTTTGATTTTTTCTTAAATATGTTATCACAGAGGCATAACCAGCAACTCTAATTGGCCCAGCCTTGGCGAGCAGCATGTCCATCACCTTCAGGGCCATCAAAGATTGGCTCTGCTGGACATGGTGAAAGCTTCCAGAAGCATCACACAGGAGCCATGTTTGTGGCCGCCCCCCCACTGGCAAAAACTGGGCCTAGCAAAACCAACACAATAACAGACAGTTTTTTCTAAATTTTCTGAAGGTACAGTATGAGCCCCAACTCACATAGAAGACTACAATTGCTGCAGGAATCAGTGTTGATTATTTACTGAAGTTTTCCTGGCAGCTATCCCAGCAAAGTACCAATCAACCTATTCAGTTTATGATACCTAACAGGATTGCAACCTGACAAAGCCTGACAGCAAATGCAGCATTTTCCCAATGCCTGTCAGCACAAGTTTCAAAAATATACTCACCAGGTGTAACTATTTGTAGATCCAGTCATTGTAAATAAATTATTCCACTTTTGTAACAGAAGAAAATTTAACCTGCTCAGCAGTTGATAGTTACTGCCTCCAAAAGCTTAATTTCCTAGGGTGTTGTGAACACACGCTCCATTTGAACTATATCAATCTTCCATATACTTCTGCTTTGGTAAGCACAGTTCTGGCAGACCAGGAAGCTGGGGTACCCAGCACTTCATTGAGATAATAGTCAGTAGCACTAGCCCAGCAGTTACCAAAAACAGGTAAAGAATTTTGATATAGGTTTCCACAAGATACAAGTGAGAATATACTTATTAATTTAGGGCGAGTGGAGAACAGCAAAGTCACGTGCTCCCAGTTTGGAGCTGTATCAAAATGAGCTGTGTAACTTCACTCCTGCACGACGCTCATGATGGGAACGGCCGTGTCACCAGGGCAGACCAACGCCACCGGCTGACACCCAGACAGCACAATTTGCAGGGGCCATTTTGTCACTCGCCTGACGCTCATACCAGATCAGGCTTTTATACTCGTTATCCCCAGGACACTGGAAGGATTATGGCTACCGGCCTCACGTTGGACCCGCGGTTAAAACCATACAGTTCCATCAGTGTCCACATCGACAGGACTCGTTTTCACGCTCGGTTGAGGGAGGGGCCTAACATGGATCCTCCTTCACTGCCCGGAAGCCAAACCAGAAGCAAAATCAATGTCCCGTAGAGGGATCCCACCTCGGCTCGTTCTGCCCTGCCCGGGGCCGCTGCCGACACCTCCGTGAGGCGAACCCGCCGCACGAGCCCGCCCCGCGCCCCCGCCACGAGCGAACCTGGGCACGGTGCGCATGCGCGCGCGCACTCCACAGCTGGCGGTGGCGCTCACTCCCCGTGCCCTACGGCCGCCGAGCTCGGGCTGCGGGTGTGTCCCCACTCGGGAAGACTTCAGTTCCCATCATGCAATGCGCAGTAGCGCCGCGACACGCCCGGGGAGCGCCGGCGACGAGGCCCACCCAGCGGCGCGCGCTGCATGCTGGGCGTCGGTGTTCTTCAAGCGGCTTCCCCAGTCAGCCCCCCCCGCTGAAAGGGTGTGGCGCCGGGCTTCGGGAAGCGCCCCGTCTCCGCCTCGCTTCGCGCTCGTTCGCCGTGTTAATTCCTTTCGGATCGCCGGCCCTGACGGTGCGGACGAGTGGGGCATTGCGTGTTTTACTTCACAGGCGTCCGTGTCCTTCCGCAGTTCCCGTAAATTTCTGCGCATCCCGCAACGCTTTCGGAACTGGTTTGACCCTCGGCATCTGCCGTAGGCAGCCGTCTGCCAGCTGCCGGCGCCTTTGTGCGGCGGCGGAAGGGGCGCGGGGCTGAGGGCGGCGGATGCTCGGCAGGAGCCGCGGACAGGTGCGCAGGGGGCCGAGCCGCGCCCGGCGCTGCTGCCGCCCGGTGGGAACGCGCCTTCTTTCGACCTCGCCCTGTGCAGCGAGGGCCGCGGCAGTAGGGTGGGGCCGAGGGCGGCCCGCGCCGGAGCTCACTAAATGGGAGAGGCTGGGAGCACTGCCTTCTCCCGGGCCGCGGGGTGTGGTGGGATCTGTCAGGGCTGTCGGGCTCTCTACCCGGGACGGCCCCTGTGGGATTTGGGTGGGGACTTTGGTTCTGGGTGCACCAGGTTCGTACTACTGCCAGCTCCAGACGGGGTGGGTGCCCCTGCCCTCGGGTTCGCTCCGTTTGTGCCACTTCGCTTCTCCGAGGCGGCACTGGACGGGCGGCAGTCCGTGGTGTGACAACGCGCTTTTCTAGTGCCCTTCTAAAGGGACACGGGAATGCCATGTCGAAATGCCGACCGTAGATTATTTATTAGCACTTAAATGCCCGCAGACGACATGAAGTAATACGTACGTTTACGCTAATAAAAGTATTACTAAGATGTGGGGGTAGACGTATGAGGCTTGCAACATTTTGCATCCTTTCTGTGCTTAGCTGTGCTATGCAAACACTTGCAAGTATTCTTACTTCCGAATTAGCACAGTTATATTACTAACGCTTAATCTTGTATCCTCATTGTCATGCTAAGTGTAAAGGCATTTATAGTTCCATCATTTGTTGTAGGAACACTTACTGCATTTTCTGGGAAGAAAAGCTGCTATCTTAAAAAAAAAAGAAAAGAAAAACCAAAAAAACAAACAAACCCAAACAAAACAAAAGCCAGTGACATGACTTCTGTTGAATAGTGTTTCAGCCATGTCTGACAAAAGTGAACTGAAGGCGGAGTTGGAGCGCAAGAAGCAACGATTAGCTCAAATCAGAGAGGAGAAGAAGAGAAAGGAGGAAGAAAGAAAGAAAAAAGAAGTAAGAAATAATTTTCACTTTGAAAATTGATATTGCATCTGTAACTTGCCCAAAATTTAAGGGTAGGTTCACATAATCATTTTCTGTGTCTTATTCAGGGAGTGTCTATTTAATAGTTGGTACTAATACAAATGTAGCATTTTCATTTTCTGGTAATACTGAACACTTACTGTTTTATTTATAACTGTCTGTATGATAAGCTGAATTTAAAAAAAACAAACCATAGTATCTTACACTAGCATAAAGTTCAGATTTCTAGAACTACTTGTGTGCATGTGACATCATTAATCAAATCAGTCTAATCTATTGCATGAAAGTTCTGCTTAATGAGTTGTGATTGTTGTTACTTAAAGAGCTCATTTCTGAAGTATCGTTCTGAGGATGTCCGTAGGAATTGTCTGACTATTAGTATTATCATTGTACAAACAATGTGCTATGTTCTTCTGCTTTCTGACCTATCTATAAGCTAAAGTTTAAAATCAGAGCAACATTCAGGATGTATATGGTACTTACATGTTAGATTTGGTTGTTAACAGTCTTATGGATTTCTCTCTGCTCAAGTATGTGACAAGCAGTGATACATAGTACTGCAGATTATACCTCATAAAAGAAACTTTTGCTGGAATGTTTTGATGTTGTGGGGTACTTTTTCATTACTTCTCTGTGTTTTGGTTATGATCTAGTTGGTATTCTAAATCAGCGTATGACTGAAGACTGGGCAGCTGCCAACTACATGATTCAGACAAAAAGGAGAAGGAAATAGCTCAAATTATGCCCTAATAATATTGTAACAATGTATTGCCAGAATTGCTTTTTTTAAAAGAAGTTAACTAAGTGTAGAAAGATACAGCGTATTCAGCATCTTTTGCAGTAGAGCTTGCATTATTTTTAAATGAAAGAGGGTGGGGGTGTACTTTTATTTTATATCTAGCAGATAACACATCTTAAAGTAAACTACTTTTCTTTGCAACAGTTATTGTAATTTTAAAATAGAAACCATATGACTATCTCTCAAATACTTTTATACACAGATACATGATTCTTTCTTCACTCTTTGCATTTTACAGTGCTTAGGATTAGTGGAAAAAAGGTACTCTCAATTTTATGAAGTGGCAAATTTTGGCAAATAAGCACTTTTTGCATGTTTATATATGATATGTCTTTAAAGACAGTACCAAAGCTTCAGGATGTTGTTATTCCTGTCTGTTTACTATATCTACAAAAGAGAACCAGCAGAATTACTGAAATTGAATATCTAACCTACATGATAATAGGTGGTAGTATTACAAAAAACCCTGTGAGGTCTCAAAATAAATGAAAGGTTAAATGATGTTAAATGCTATAACTTAATTACTGAATCATTTTCAGACTGACCAGAAGAAGGATGTTCTTCCAGTACAAGAAGAATCTGATCTTGAAAAGAAGAGAAGAGAAGCTGAAGCATTACTGCAGAGCATGGGGTTGACACCCGAGTCTCCTGTTGGTAGGAATGTTACTGTTTGTTTGAAATAAATGTTTGGGAGCTTTTTGTTTGGGTTTATTTTTTGGCATTTTTTTGGGTGAAGTATTTTTTGGGGCTTTGTGTTGGGGGTTTTTTGTGGTGGTGGTTTGTTTTTGTTAGGATTGAGGAATTTATGTAACTAACATAATTCTCTGGCCATGTTTTTTGGGGGGTATACATATTACACAATTTTGTCTTGGTCTGTTATAAATGTCAAATGGTGTGCTTCTATACACATTACATAACATTATTTTATGAAATAACACGTTTTACACTTAGTGGATTATTTGAAGTATATTAGTTAAAATACATAAGTATCATGTATGCATTTTCTCCCCCCCCCTCCCCCATTTTTCTTGCTCATTATTCTCCTGTACTTTTTTTCCTCACTCTTCATAATGCCAAATTTTAATGCTGATATTTTAGTATGGAGTTGACTTGTTTCTTTTCTGCGTCTTTTACACCCTTGTTTTTCTTATCTCAAATACCTGACTGACTTTAGTGGAGCAATAGCAAGGCTAAGTATAAAAATTAGCTTCTAAGGGTGATGATTGGTATCTGTGCACCTCTTGGATATGTTAGCATATTGGCTGTTGCTTTTTGCCTTCACATAGGCACATCTCTATGGAAGATGAAAGCAAAGAGTGTCATAATGCAACTCTACTTTTTGTCTCTAACTCTGAAATGAAAGGGGTTTAAAGCATATCAGTTTGGCTTATTGGTGAGGCTCTATTCAACTGGGTTTGTAAATAAAAAAGTAATAATAATTTCTTACAGATATAGTCTATCTGTGATTATATTTTCATAATTGCTTTTGTATAATCCTCAAGCATTCAGAAGTTAACATGGGACAAACACCGTTATAGCTGCTCACATTCCAAGAGCCGCAGCAGTCATTTTTGGTAGTTCAAACTGTTCTCATAGTTGAGAGACTCCATTTGGCTGTGTTAGCACCAGCCTGCAGCTGCTTAAGTAATCAATTCTGACCCACTACAGATTTTCTTTCCTGGACTAATAGTTGAACACTTCCCTTGCATGATACTGTGCTAAGGCAGTTGATGAAATTTTTGTAGAAATATATGTGGTTGTTGGTTTGGTGTTTTTTCAAAACTGGGAGAGAATCTAAAAACCCCAGAATAGCCAGTCCTCAAAGCAATTTAATGCATATGCTTAGAGTAGGTGTTCATGAAAAACTCAGAGGTGCTTACATGCAAGACAGGGGCACACCCCTGCATGTTGTGTTTAATTCCACTGAGCTGCTACTTAATCACACCGTTCAATGTACACAGGGAATTCATTCTGTTTCCTTTCAAAATAACCAGATCTGATATGGACCCTTGAGTTAAAATGTCCTACTTGCTACCTCACAGTTAGCATGCCTAAGGCACGAGCTCCTTTTCTGCTGACTGAGTGCTGACAAATACAGTGATTGTATGCCTGACCTGATGCGAACTGGCTGAGCTGCTTGGTGTGCAGGTAGCTTGTGCTTGCACTGTCAGTGGAGGTGGATAGCTTGACATTAGATTCTTTCATAGAAAATTGTGTTAATTCCTAAGGGTGTTCCTGTGCTGTTAACTGCTGGAGAGAGATGGCTCTCTTAGGGGAGAAGGGGCTGTATCAACGTCAGTATGTTTTTGATATCTATCATACTGATTACATAAGAAGTCCTAAGTTAGTGAACTAGAATTATTTTCAAGGAGATTTTGTAGTTTAATCCTCCGGGGTAGGTGAGATTCCATCTGGTCTTTCTGTAAGACTGTTGGTCTTTCAATGGGATTCACCTCCGTTTTGGGAAGGGTTTCTCGATAATCACTTTCCCCACAAGAGAGCGCTGCAGCTCCAGGACTGGGTCCTGCGAGTGGCAATGTTCGTAATGTCCTGAAAATGCCCACAAATGGCAATGCAAAGACCTGCAGGCATCTCTTTTAGTGTAGATTAACCAGTAAGTGGCCAGGATGAGTTGAATAATTCAAATATTCTTACACGCCGAGAGTTATATAAATATAAGGGTAAAGTCTAAATGTGTGTATGTATGAATTTATGAAATATAACTCAAGACCTATAAAAAAGGTCTCTCCCCTATAAGGAATGAAATTTTAATAAATTGAAGAATTCACTGTTATTTTGGTAAAATTAAAGGAGAATTCATGTCTCTGTTTTGGGACATGGTAGAAAAATTCTTCAGAATTCACAAGATACTTGTGATTTCAAGAAATTCAGTAGAAATCTTGCATATCTATATTCAGAGTTCTCCCATGCCTAACTGCTGACAGAGTAGATAGTTTATATACATAATTTGTGTTCAGGTGACTAAAGGATTAAGAGTTGCTAAGCAGTGAATGCTTTACATATTGCTGAAAAATGAAGCATATAAGGACCTTCAAAACACCCCTTCATTCTTGTGTTTAAACCCTAAGTTTTGTTTAAAAGTGACTATTTCTAAAAAGAAAAGTTGAAAGAAATATCAAAGTACCTTTGTATTTGTATCAGATTGCATGACATCATTTAGTATCATGTATCAGTTCCAAAAAGCATTTTACTTTTTAAATGGTAAATGCAGTCTTCATTTACATGCAGAAAATGAACTGACGCTTAAGAAGTTTAAATAGAGTGGTACTAGACTGTTTACTGTCAAGTAAGAAAAAAAAGCCACCCTTAAGACCTAACATTAGAAACTTTATTGTAATGCACAATATTTATATTGATTTGATTCAAACTAGAACAAAAATAAAAGGATGCTGTATGACAAAGCCACTTTCTTGGTCCACGCTTTGGTGATTATATATTTTGAAAGAACATTGCCAGTTAAACACATTCATTGTCTAATCTTTAAGAAAGATTCATGTCAGAGCTGTATTAACAGCTCTCTTTTCTATGTTTAAGCAACATGATTCAGTGGAAATCACCCTTTGAAAATCAATGTCATCATTTGTCGAAAGTTCAGTATAAAAATACTTTTTCAACTCATTTTCTCTTAAATGTCTTCCCTTCCATGTCTTTTTGTATGCTCCAGATGCATAAATGGCAAACAATTGCATGAAAGTCCAGCATGAATTGTTAACATTGTCTTTTCCCCTCTCTTTCTACTGTTCATTTTCATCCATGTTTTTTTTGTTTGCCATCACTTTTTTTTTAATACCTCATTTTAAATTAATTTGAAAACATCCTAAGCTGTGCAACCTCTGCGAATAGTAACAGCGGATACCTGTCTGTTTCACTATTTAGTCCCTCCTCCTACCTCTCCGTCTTCCAAATCTGTGAGTACGCCAAGCGAGGCTGGGAGCCAGGACTCGGGGGATGGTGCTGTTGGATCTCGGTACGTCACTTTCCTTGTCATGTTCTTTTGCTCAGTACGTGTATTCTGAATAATAACGCTTTGGAAGAAATCAAGGTTAATTACTTGATTGTAATAATACAAGGTTACAGTGTTGAATCTGTCAAGAGTGACTGTTTTGCAGAAATACTGTACTTTAAAATTTGCATTGCAACTACACTTCCTAATTTGAAGTTGCCAGCATTAATGTGGAGTTGTTTAAACTTGCAAGTTTAAAGTAAAATGGATTACTTGGGGCAATAACAAACTCAAAAAGTCTGACTTCTGTACTCTTCCCAGCTTTTTCTAAAGGGGGATGGATATGGATGATAGGCTGTTTCCTTCTTTCCATACCTAGTTGATCTGATACTGTCTACAAACTGCATTACTTCTGACTTTATTTTTCTCTTACTTAGAATCATACTTCTCATTATTTCACTTCATCTATGTAATACAACTACAGCACTCACAATCTCTTTTATTTTGTCAAAACGTAACTCCATCTTAGTACAGCCACAGCTGTTTTGGTCTTTTTTCAGTGCCAGTACTTGCCATATCTGTTTGATCATTTCTTTGGGCATGATGGTTTGAGACATGCTGCTCTAAAGAAGAGTCAGATAAATACTTCTGTTAAGTATTTCAAGTGGTGATATATGGGTGGTAAGGTGGGAAAACACTACTTCCAAAGGGTATTTCTACTGTTTCCCATGCACAGTCTGCAAATAAGAGCAGTAGCTGCCTATTTAATATCAGTAAGATATTCTCAGCAAATTGTTTGTTTACTTTAAATTTACCAAGTGTGCATTGTGGATGAAGTTTAGTTAAAGCACAACAACTGCATCAGTTATCATCAGTTGCTGCTGTTGTATGAGTAGTTGTTTTTGAAAAAGGAGTCAATGGTTAGACTGCTTTGAAATATGTTTTTAAAAGACTGCAGTAACATCTTGAATGCATGAGGATTATGCATGCATAACTATATGCTTCTTCATCTGAAAATATTCAAGGTATTAATGACCTGAAAAACGGTTACATGGTACCTGTTTCTAAGTAGAAATCATTAAGTTAAAACAGAGAATACATCAGGCAGCAGATATGAACCCAGACTTTTTTTTAACATTGCTCAGGTATGATCTTGTCTGCCTGTCATGTTAATTAAGAACCAATATAATTGTTCCTTAATTGAGTAGCAAGCAAATTTTAATTATTTTAAATTGTGATTATTGCTTATTAAATTGTCTTCTTTTATATTTATATATGTATTTGTGTTCACTGGAAGAAAAAAGAAAAGTATTTGATGATGACTTTTTTAAAGGAAATATTTTCTTTCCATTCATACCTAATTTAAATTCAGTATGAAATAGTATGTATAGGCCACATACCTGTAATGGAATGCCATGTGTACTAAATTTATTTCCACCTCATCATTGCACTGTACTCTCTGATTGTGTGTTCTCAAACATAGTAATGCAATGTTTTTCTTATGAAGGCTTGAGAAATCCCATATCCTAAGTCTCAATAGCTTCATGCATTTTTAAACTTTAAATCTGTCTCAAGACTGTGATCTTTAAGGCACAGAGGTATGAATGTACAGCTAAATTGAAGGCATTATGGAGTCCCTGTTAGAGTCCCCTTGCTTGTTCTCCCACCACTTCCCTTCTCCAGTAAATGGGTGTCTATATCTTAGTTTATTAGTACAAGTTCATACATTTTGAACATCAAAGTTGGACTGTATCATATCCTTTGGTGTTATACCTGGCATTTCATAGGTGACTTATACCAATATGAGTATCTAAAGCCTCCTCTGTGATGCTGCATCTTGTCAGTAACTCTTTTAGTGGCAGAGCAGTGTTCAGACTGTTCTCCTGTTGTTACATCCATCTGTCTTGCTTTATTTTCATTAGTAAAGAGTTTTGTTTCTTAGTCTGATCATGGTTTTTTTTCTCCTTTTTTCTCCTCAGTCAAGAGCGTAAATCCAAGATTAGAAATGAATACAGTTGGTTTACTTTCAGGCTAGGTGGATGCTTCACAGAATTAGTTTAAAACCAGAAAAGATTTTTAGAGATATAGGAATTATTAGGAATGTGCCTGGATACAGAGAAATCTGGACATATGTGGAAGAATGGGAACTTCTGTTCACTGAAGCTTGTAGATAAATTCATTTAACTTAAGGCAAAACAAACAACTGAAAAACAAAAGAAACACTATTTTGCATCATTTTGGTACATATATATTAGGTGACCTTTATTTTAGAATGTTACCTTTATTTTAAAAGAATATCTCTGAGAAATATTTAACTGTATCTCCTGTACTACTTGTTGGCTTCAACTATTTTGAAAAAACAGACTGTCCATGGTACCACTGAAGCAACTTTTGAAAGTGAAAAGAATGCTTTGAAAGCAGGAAAGCTACCTCATTAAGGGCTAGATCTTAAGCAGGTGCAAAAGTTGGAGCCTTTATGTTTATAGCCTTTCCCCCAAGCTCCTCTCAAACGCGATTGAAAAAGTTGAGAAAATACTTGGCAGGTATTGTGGTGCTGCAGCATCTCTATCTGAAGCTGAGGTGTCCTTTGCAACATGAAGGTTGGGGTGGTGGTTTGGTTTTGCTTATGATTGAACAACATGCAAGCAACGTCCAACTTGAAGTCTCAGGGACCAAATTAAACTCGAAGCTTAAATCTCTTTGATCAAGAAAGATAGCAGAGATCTAACTAATAAGTTCTCGTAGAAGCTCAAAGTAATCAACTTTAGGTTAAAATTATGTATTCTCTGATGCACAAAAGATATGAAAATGTTTTGGAGATTTGGATGGATGCAATTGATTGGCTATATATGAAGACAGTAGATTTGTAATTCTTAATTAAATTATGATTTAATAGTCCAAATGCATACTTTCCGCTAGAATAAGGTGGTGCATGACACACACATACTTATGAGCTTTTATGGCATTGTATGTATATTTTTCAGATCAACTTTAGGAATTCTGCACCTGGTTTATAGAAAAGTTACCATGTATGGGATGAAAATGTAACATTATCTTTTATTGATTTATCATAGTAAAATATTGTGTATTCTTAATTTTTAAATTCAAAAACATTATTTAAAAAAATACAGATAACATAAGAGCTGAGAATGTAAAAAAAACCCATGCATGTTAATCTGTTAATTTCTTACAAGGGTGTTTCTAAAATGTTGCCTAAGCCTTGTAGTCAGTAGACTGCATGAAAAATTTGTGAAGATGGGATGAAGGCTAAAAACTAAGGTAGAGGGAATATTGATTTCCCCTTTCCTATTTCTTCTGGTACAACTTGAAATTAATCCATTCTGTTTGTTATTCCACATGACTTTGAAACATGTTATTAATATAAAGCCCACTATTTCTAAGAGACTTTAAGTATCTTAGATGGAGTTGGCTCTAACTCAGATGACACTTACAAGCCCAAGGCAGTGCTTAACCCGCAATTACTGCAATGTCACATCTTGGAAACTCTAGCAGTTCTCTATCCCAGTGGAAATGCTTTTTTGCCCTGCTACCAAAAGGCTTATGTGTTGACTCATTTCCTTTACCAATATGACAGTTTCCTCCACATATTTACTGCTCTGGGCAAGTTTGTATTATGTTAACAAATCTGTCTTCATATAACTTGAACAAATCTGAACATATTTTAAAAGGAATTTCAAGTTTTTAGTGGTTCTTGTCAGTGTTTTAAATACTTTTATTTGCCTTTCATAAAGGCAACATTTGTTGGCAGATCTTTAGTTTCCAATCTTGAAAATAATTGAATTCCTTGCTAATAGCTCTGAATTCTGTTTGCTTCTTAACTTTTGTATATACTGCATGTGTTATTGCACTGAATGCTGAATTTCTGTTAACTGATGTTGCATTGCCTTGTTTCTTGTGAACACTGAAATAACTATAAGCTTGCTGTAACTCTAGAATTTCATAGTGTGTATTTGCTTCACTAATCTCTGGCCTTTTTTGCTAATGCTGCATGATTGTTCAACCTGGGGTATCAGGACGCTGCATTGGGATACTGATCCATCAGTTCTTCAGCTCCACTCTGATTCCGATCTGGGGTATTGCATAGATTTCTTATATTCCCTCTTTCATTTTCGTATGGATAATAAGTATGAGTGTTTTTTTTTCTCTGAGACTTGTTGTTGTTAAGAAACTGTTCTGTAAATAATAGAAATTCACTGTCCCTAGACTTAGCACAGTTTGTTTGCAATGGGAAATTTTTATATAATTTAATATACATTAGATGCTTATTTCTAATAAACAGAAGTAAGTTTTATTTTCTTTGAGTCTTTCGTTGAAAAATATAAACTTCAAGAAGTCATTTATTTAAAATAAAAAGGTTATCATGATAGTCTTTAAAAACAGAGCAATTCCCATCTTTTCTTACAAGTATGTTTATAGAAGCTGTAGCTCATTTTAAGCACTAATAAAACCCGTATTGTGCTCTAAGAATTGTGATTTCGCCCACCAAAACCCTTCAAAAGGAGTTACTCTTCTGCTTTTATCTTGGGAGAGGAGTGGATAAAAAGAAACTAAATTTGATATAGGTACATTCTTGGATCATTGCAGTATTATTACAGTGCATACTGCAATTAGGTGTTACAGGAGGCTACAGTGACTGAATTAATGTGCAGGTTTTGGAAGTGTATTATGTGTTGTATGATGCTATCTATATCTGCCTTTATTAAAATCAGAAAGCTCAGAGGTTTTGTGCTCTGGAGCAATGTATTATAGGTAAATCACATGTCAGTGTGAGTTCCAGGTTAATATTGTTCTGCACTCTAAATAGTATCTTAAAGGTGGACAAAAAAGGGCAGCAAAGTTAAAAGACTAGGAAATGCATTTTCCTTCAGCATAAGTTGGTTTTCAAGTTTTACAATCCTAGAACTGTTGCTGTACAAGCATAATTTGTAAGTAGATCTGTACCCCTAAAAATACAGATGTATCATGTATGTGGCAGTATTCTGGTCAAACACAAAGAGCAAAAATTTAAAATTATATTCTGATGTCTAGATATTTATATGTGCACATCTTTCTTTTTGTCACAGATGTATAAATAGCTGCTGATTTTAAATAATAATGATAAAATAGTAGTCATGATCGTGTGACTTTTTCAAAGTTGCCACTGGTTTTAAGTTTGGCTAAGCAGTGCTGTGATGTAATGATTTGGGTATTATTCTAGGTAAAATGTGAAATAATAAAATTAAATGGTTTTTTTCTGATTTTTTTTCAATTTTATTTAGACGTGGACCTGTTAAACTTGGAATGGCCAAAATTACACAAGTTGACTTTCCTCCTCGAGAAATTGTTACATACACAAAGGAGACGCAAACACCTGTTATGACTCAGCCCAAAGAAGGTGAATGGTTAATTTATTAAGTAATTTTTGGTTTCTTTTAATATAATGATGATGACTGGCTGAATTGGAACTAGCACTTGTGATCTTGAAACTTAATAAGGTAAATTAAGGTTGATACGTGAGATAATTTATATGAATTCTATTATTAAATTTGTATAGGTTTTGCTTAACTGTTCCTGTCATTCTGCATCTCTTTTAACATCACTCTTGCTGCTATGTGGTATTTTCACACTCCTAGTAAATGTTCAGATTAAACACAGAGTTGCTAAATTAGCTGACAGCTGATAAATAAATGGGCTTTATTTTGCATTTATGACATTTAAAAATCTGCACACAACTTGGCACATGGAGAACAGGGAGATTATTTGAGGCAACTGGCATGGCTTCAACAAGGGCCGCTCCTGCCTGACCAACCTAGTGGCTTTCTCCAATGGAGTGACTACATCAGTGGACAAGGGAAGTGCTACACATCTGTTTGGATTTCTCTAAGGCCTTTGACATGATCCCCCTCAATATCCTTCTCTCTAAATTGGACAGAGATGGATTTAATGGATGGACTGTTCGGTGGATAAAGAATTGGCTGAATGGTTGCATCCAGAGGTCAACAGCTCAGGGTCCTGATGTACATCAGTGACAAGTGGTGTCCCTCAGGGGTCCATATTGGGACCAGCTCTATTTATTATCTTCATCAATGACATACAGTGGGATTGAGTGCACCCTCAGCACACCTGCAGGTGACACCAAGCTGAGTGGAGCAGTTGACATGTCTGAAGGATGGGATGCCACCCAGAGGGACCTGGCCAAGCTTGAGAAGTGGCCCAAAAGAAAAGACATATCCTGGGCTGCATCCTCAGCAGCATGGCCAGCAGGTCAAGGGAGGTGATTCTGCCTGGAGGGGGACCTTTCTCAAGAGCGTGTGGTGACTGGACAAGGGACAACGGCTTTAAACTGGAAGAGATTAACTTCAGAGTAGCTATCAGGAGGAAATTCTTCACTGTGCTGGTGGTAAGGCACTGGAACAGGTTGCCCAGAAAAGCTGTGGTTGCCCCAGCCCTGGATATGTTCAAGACCAGGTAGGATGGGGCTTTGAGCAGTCTGGTCTAGTGAAGGTGTCCCTGCCCATGGCAGTGGGTTTGAAACTAGATGATCTTTAAGGTCCCTTCCAACCCCTGACATTCTATGAACTTACTTGAAGCCTGTGTATCCTTACAACAAACTTAGCAATTAACCCCCCATACTTCTTAAGAATTTTAATTTTTATACCTGAAGCTTATACTTTGAGTTTTAAAAGAAAGAACTAATTTATTTATAACTTACCCAGTTTCTGCTTTCAGCAGTTGAACATGGGTTTTCTTTCAGTCATGACTTGTTTGCTTTTCAAAATTAAGTTCTTCTGAAGAAAATGTGGTTGCTAACAGATTTGCTTTTCAATGCCGAAACGCTTGAGTTTAGCTGCAAATGAAAATACTAGTCTTGACCTATCTTGTGTGTAGTTCTACAACAAAATCTCTCTGTTGTTTAATACACAGTATGAATATGTATCTATGTTAGCAATTTTAGGACCTACCTCTGCACTCATAATTTTGCATTTTCCTGCTCTTTGGTATGTGAACTTTTGAGTGTTTATGCAAGAATATAGCTTTTAAACTTCATTATTCAGTGAGCCAGGAAGATATGATTTTTCTCTAGCTGTGTTTCTTTTCTATTCTTCATTTTATCTGTACTCCTGCACAGGCAGGTGTTTGGGGTTTTCCTGCTTTCGTTTCTCCCATGCCCTCAACATTTCCTTTCTCTAATCCTTCAGGTCTCTTTTCCTTCCCTCTGTCAGATTCATGGAATCTGAAGACTCAGCTCATAGTTAATATACTTTAAGAGTTTTACTTCTGCTGCCTGCTGACAGTGGAAATTGCTTGGGATTGTATTACCTGAGTTTCATGGTAGATAGGCTGTAGTTGAGGCTCACTGTAGTGGAGTTGGAATGGTGGTAATCTCTATTTCTGCATTTACCAGAAAGCTGTCTCAATACATGTATTGTCTCCTGATCCATTCCACCTTAGAAATACTGATTTCTTGAGGGCCATCATCATAATTTTTTTTCATATGTTTATTTTGTGTGCTTCTCAAAATTCACAGGTGTCTTTTCATCATTTCAGTGTTGAGTATCTTTTTAAGGTCTACCATAAGATTACCTGAACACATTCATAATAAAACTCTATGCAGTTGGAGCTGTGCTTTTGAATAAGGAAAATAGAAGCCGTTTTATTAGATACATTCTGCAGTCATTCTGCATGTCCTCTTATGCTAACTCTTGATTTGCTGGGAGAGGACAGCACGTGAAATAAAAACAAACCCACAACAAATCACCAAACTAAATAGTTCTCTTTGTTCTAATTCTGTGTGCTATAGTGGTTATGTAGTTACACTGTAAGCTGAATTAGGAAACATTCTAACTGCAACCAGTCTGTCTAGTGGGACAGATAGGAAGTAGAAGTAAACTAGTTTTAAATTAAAACAGCTTCTAGTTGTTATGGAAATATTTGTGGCAACACATACCAAGTGAGTTAAATAGGAGAGACTTCATGTCCTCAAATGAAAGTTGGCATTTGGAAATGCCTGTTTTGGATTCATGTAACAGTTAAATTAATTTTGAGATGTGACAGCTTCCTTAGGAGATAAAGGCATTTAGTGTGCTAACTGTTCTCACAATTTCCATTATTTTATTGCAGTACTAATATGTTGATTTATTATGACCTCGAAGTATTAGAGAAACTGCCTGTCTTAGGAAGATTGATTCTTATATATTGTAAAACAATAACATCAGGATCTCTCCTAGAAATCAGTTAATTCAAAGAAAGGCGGGTGTATAGGAGAATGATTTTGCTTAGCTGGCACAATGAAGGCTTTTCCAGGGCCAACTGGATACTTGCTACTTAGTTCTGCTGCACAATAGTGTGCATGTGCAATTGCAGCTGACTGCAGACAGTATTATTGCATTAGCTCTGCTCTTTGAGGAATAGTTGTCTGCTAACATCTGCAAGACACAGAATTAAAATATTAAGCAGAGTAATAAAAATATGATGTATAGGATTTGCTTCTTGGATGCTGGTACAGTGAGTGTAGGATTTATGCATTTTAATATTTTTTTAAAGAATTAACAGACCCTTGTATATTCGTGTATGATCCCTGTGGGTCTGTTCCAACTCAGAATATTCTATGATTCTATATTATCTAGTGCATGCCTTAAATGTACAGAAATATAAATAGGAAAACTTGATGTGAAGACATTCAGCTTAACAAAAGCCAGCCATTTCACAGATGATTTAACTTTGATTAACCTACTCTGCTGCAACAGATTACTTAGACAACTGGAACTATACTCTACAGTGTTATTGCTAGGTGCAGCCTAATTTACAGCACTGCTTTTCTTTCTGTCTTGCCAAAATACATCACAATTTTTATGTTAACTCAAAGTAAAAATTCAGTGGTTCATTAAACCTGTTTTTAGCATTCATTGACAAGAGTTTTGTTGCTATTAAAGATTGCATAAAAATAGCAGCTACTTTACTGCTCAGTTTGTAACCTTAGATCCCCTGATTGCCTGTCAGAAACAACATGGAGTTAATCCCCTTAGCATATTATAATGAATATTCATCAATATGTTGATGTGACATAGAGTTCCATTTCCTGTCTTCATGGCCCTATGACTTTTCAAAGTCTTTGCAGCCTTTTTTTAATCTGAATTCATATTTGGTACACTGACAATTGAAGTGGCTTAAAATGCCAGTAGATACAGTCAATAATGAATAAGGTGGATGCAGTTAGGGAGTGCCCTTAAGGTTTCAAATTTAGGTAGCTGACTTGCAATAAATGCAGTGCACTGCTGTATAATGGGTTCTTGACTTACTAGATTGGAACTTTTTCAGAAATACTATGTCCAATGTTTCAGTGTTTGACAGGTGCTATATTATTGTTATGCTAATTCTTTGCAAATTCTGGCATCTGGCCTGCTATTAAATAAATTCAAGATGAAGGAGAGACAGGAAAAGTAATTAAAACAAACATTTCTTACCTCGCTTGTAGTCCAGCAGCTTAATGGGGTCTTTTTTGTGAAATGTGAGAAAGCTTCCTGGGTTTGGGTAAGAAAGCATTCCAGTTTTGGATAATGAGGTCAAGAATTTGTATATGTGGATTTTTTTTTTTCCTTCAGATCCCTTAATGAGAAAGTTTGCATATGACTCTTCTTTAGAGAGAAGGTTTTAGATTTATGCAGTTACAGATAAATCAGTGAGATGACATGTTCAATTTCAAGTCTGATACTTTGAGAATATTAAAATAAGTGCTGTATCCTGCATTTAAATGCAGTAATATCAGCTGGCTGTATGCAGTGAAAGTACTGTGAAGGAATTTAGAGCTCTGTATAATATATGCCATTTATGTTTCAAACATTAAAAGGCAGGAGCAATCAACTATATGATCTTTTGAATAAAATGTGTAGATTAGAAGGTCATATAGCACTAAGGGGTTGACCATCTGCGTTTGACAAGAATTTGACTCCTGTCACTGAAAATGGTACTTAGAATCAGTGTAGTATGACTAATAGGGGGTTGGGCTGAAATTTCTAATTTGGGACTTTCAAAACTAGAATAATGTATCCAGGGTGACCCAAAACCAAATTTCTAAATTTGAAGGCATCATTTAATTCTGCAAGATTGATTGGCAGGACAAAAAAGAGGGGGATTTTTATTCAAGTGGCTGCAATTTGAATAGGTGATCCTGTATGTGTTGTTCTCAAAGTCATGTGTGTTAACTGATGTTACGTTTTTTAATTAATCATTGTTCACACCTGTAGTTATTTGACATTAAGAATTCCCTTCTTTAAAATGGCCACAGGTTATACAGTTTTCAGGTTACGAGTTCACTGTACATGTGAATCCATCGAAAAAGGAGCAGCAGTGTCTTTCTGTTTCTTTGCGTGATTATTTTGCCCAAAAAAGCTTTCATTTTTTTTTAAGTAGCACAAAAGCTGTAATTGGCATGCTTTGTAAGGAAGTGTCAATGTGCAAGAGAGTGGAGATCACTAAGAATTCTTTTACGGGTTCTTTCCCCTTTGCACCACCGCCTCCTCAGCAGGGTCACTGAGATCACTAGCTTTTCTTGAAATGGCCATTTTCACTGGCAGGTGCATTATACCCTGTATTTTCAGATTGTTTTTCCATTCTGAATGTTTGGCAGGTTGATTGCTCTGGCTGCATTGACAGAGAAAGGGCTGACAAATGCGGTTGGGCTGGCTGAAAAGACAGTGATTACTGTTTTCCTTTGTGGCTGATTGAGGCCCTTGAAAGGAAAGATTTTAACCTTCACCATTTGGTTCAAAAGTATGAGCATATATTGAAATCATTCATGCCATTTATCCTAGTTCTGTAAACTTGTCAGAACATAAAAATCGCTCAATTTCAAGTAATGTAGGATTGGCATACGTCATTATCATTTTGATTAAGTTGGAGTTTGTATTATTGTGTGCATTATACAGTGTCATTTAAAGCTTTCTTTCCTGCAGGTACAGTTATATTTTTATTGCCTATACTATGGAGTTAGAAAGATTTTCAGACCTCTTTAAACCTATCACTATGTGTGTGGTTTGGCAGCTGGTATGGCCTACAAGCTGTATTTTGTTTGCGGGGTAAAGGCTTGTCTGTAGACCTCCTGGAGTGCTGGTAATTGCACAGGCTTGCCATTGGGGAAAGACATGATTGGAAGCAGTCAGGCAGAAAAATGTTGTGCCATCCCATTGCCACCTCATAGCAGAGAGACAATCCTTGCAGTACCATCTGGTTGTTGCTATCTAGTCAGCTGGCCTGGCTGCTGGGACCATGGCTTGGCAGCTGGTTCCCATCCCTTGACCACCCCTTTTTTTTTTCACTCTTTTTGTGTGCATGCATGTGGATTTTGGTTTTTCTTTACTTTTTGTGTTAGATAACTGAACATGGGTCAGGGAGATGGCTGCAACAAACAAGCCTAGCCCCTGTTGAATACTGTCTTATTACTTGTTATGAGGCATGCAGCAGTCTCCTGTTGCCATTCCCTTATAAGCAGATGATGTAGCTGTTTAACCAATAAAAACAAGTCTTTTCAGAAGCTTATTCTAGAAAGTGGATGAAGAAAAGCCAGAAAATGCATATCCCACAATTCTAAGCAATTTAAAGGTATTTTCTGGTTTACAGTATTCAGAATAAAATGTAGAAATGCAGAAAGTGCTGTAAGCCTTGTCAGTATTCCTGAACATTAAAATTTTATGTTATTCATTGCAATTAGGGAAAACACATTTTTGTGTAAAGTTCTCATTGCCAAACATGATACAGATAATGAGTCTTGCATCTAGAATGACAGAAAAAATGTAATCTCTCTGCTATTACCTTTAGCAAAATTTGCCTCTCAGAATAGCAACCTGAAAGCTAATGTAAGCCATCTTCATGCCATGTGCAGACCCATTAGACTGATGGTTTCAGATCACAAGTAAGCAGCTGTTCTGCAGATTATTTTAGACATTTGATTTTTCTTTATTCTGTGGCATTAATGTGTCAGTGTGTTACACAGAACATGCATCTACCGCGTGGTTCTGTGTGGAATCATAAACACCTATAAGACAGATTTCCACTTTGGATTCTTTACAATTTCCTGCATATCTTATTTCAGTTTATGCAAGTACATAACTCAGTGCAACTAATACTCAGGTGTAGACAGCATTCCAATGATATTTTGGTTTGTGATAATGTTATCCTAGGGACTACATTTTACAATTGCAACCATTTTAAGCTACATGATAACATTTTACATCAGCTTATTTGAGATTCATATAGAATGTTACTGTTCCACTTCAGAAACACTGACGGTCTCACCATAATGTTTCTCCTTAGATGAGGAAGAGGAAGATGATGTGGTTGCACCAAAACCATTAGTTGAACCTGAGGAAGAAAAAACATTGAAAAAAGAGGAGAAGGAAGAAGGTACTGTTCACCTCAAGACATTCTGAGTGTGCTGTAAAGAAAGCCATCAATACATTTTTAAATTTTTGTTCCATTAAGTTAAAATTAAGTCGATTTTTATATTTTGCTGGCTAATTGGTATTTAACATGCAAAAATCATTAAAAATCATGATAAATACTGTTTTTTCCTTCTTGAAAAGAATTGGTTGAAGTGTGCAGTCCAGAAAATGTCTGTGTAAATTTTTTTTCAGCTGCCCCTCATGAACTCACTGAAGAGGAAAAGCAACAAATTTTGCATTCTGAAGAATTTTTAAGTTTTTTTGATCACTCCACAAGGATTGTTGAAAGAGCCCTTTCTGAGCAAATCAACATTTTCTTTGACTACAGTGGAAGAGACTTAGAGGACAAAGAAGGGTAATGTGAATGTTGAACACTTTTTTGTGAATGTCCAATACTTTTAATTGAAAAAGTGATCTAAGATTAATATCTCCTAATTTTCTTCATAGAGAGATCCAAGCAGGAGCAAAACTGTCCTTAAACAGGCAGTTTTTTGATGAACGTTGGTCAAAGCATCGTGTTGTTAGTTGTCTGGACTGGTCATCTCAGGTAAAAAATACCACATAATAAATT
The DNA here is from genome assembly GCA_013397935.1 of Dasyornis broadbenti. Lineage (NCBI taxonomy): Eukaryota > Metazoa > Chordata > Aves > Passeriformes > Dasyornithidae > Dasyornis > Dasyornis broadbenti. The sequence continues at coordinate 56,602 of VZRN01004647.1, read as the reverse complement.
AAACAGCTGGGTTTGTAAATTGTTGTAGTTCTGTGCATTTGACTCAAATAAAAGCACAGTTGATACAGGCTGTATTTCTAAATGTATTTGTTACTTGCTCCGTGATTTGCAAAAAGTAGACAGAGCTGTTAGTCTTTTGTGAAAAGTAGCAAGAGGTTCATATTGTGAAGAAAGCTGGTTTTGGTTTATGGACTGCTTTGTAGAGGTAACTCAGCTGCATTAAAAAGAAAGTTTGCTTAAAATTACTAGGTTTTACAATTAAAAGCAAGTTATGAAAAGAACAAGACTAATGTATACATTAATGCTGTTTTATGAGCTAAATTAGTAACAATTGAAGTTTTAATGGACAATTTTTCATGCCTTTATAATACAAGGTGTTTCTTTAACCCTATTTTGGCAAAAGAAAAAGATTCTAGGATTATCTGGACCATTAGGCAGTAATCTTGCTTACTTTGAGTCTTTTTCACTTACCATGCAGTATCCAGAATTACTTGTTGCCTCTTACAACAACAATGAGGATGCGCCTCACGAGCCTGATGGGGTGGCCCTTGTATGGAATATGAAGTACAAGAAAACTACTCCAGAATATGTCTTTCACTGCCAGGTATGATTCTGTCTTGGGAAGCTCAAGATTTTATACTGATAAATTTGGACAAGTACCTTCCTTATGTTTGTCAATATAATAATCTCATTGGGCTGGCATTTGCTTTAACCACATTTATTTGCCAACAGATGTTGATAGCTAGAGACTTCAGCTGAGAAATACTATTCTGTTTCTGAATTTCTGACATCATTTAGAATTCAGTCTTGTTTGAGAACTCGTTTTCTGTTTTTTTATTTAAAAAACAGGAAAGCTTTCTTGTGTAACGGTTGAACCACAAAGGTTTGTATGTAAGGGCTTTGAGTGGGATTGTACACTACTACAGCTTAGTTTACTGAATAAAATGAAGACAGCCTAAGGAAATGGAACAAGGATGAAAACTAAAACTTATGCATCAAGAAAAAGGCAAATGGAAGTTTTCTAGTAGTTTTCTGAAAGATAAAAACATACAAATCTCTTCCATTTTTGCCAAGCCCAAGATAGCCACTTTTTTCCCATCATTTTGGAAAATTGCACAGTTGAATTAAAATTTAACCTCATGTTGTCACCTTACTGTCAAAGCCCAGATTGCAAAAGTAACTCTTTTGTACTTCTACATTCTCTAAGAAGTAATGACTACAGGATGTGGCAAAACTTTATTAAAATATTATGTGTTACTGGCCCTTCCTTTGCTAATAAACAATGCTAGGAGGAATACAGATGGTATGCATGTGAAAGAAAAGAGGAGGAAAACTTCATTTTAGAATTATAAATTGAAACGAAAAGACTGTTGAGGGGTTACAAAGGGTGTGTGAATCCTTAAGTAATTGGGCAGTGAAACAATGTACTGAATAAATCTAGGCAAAGAAGTTGTTCTGGTATTTGGCCTCGTTTTCTTCCATTTTAGCCATAGTGTCATTGAGTGACCATTTCTATATTTTGTTGTTTTTCTTCCTTGCAGTCAGCAGTGATGTCAGCTACATTTGCAAAATTTCATCCCAATTTGGTGGTTGGTGGCACCTACTCAGGCCAGATAGTGCTGTGGGATAATCGCAGCAATAAGAGAACCCCAGTGCAGAGAACTCCACTTTCAGCTGCTGCTCACACGGTAGGAGGTGGAATATCTTCAAGGACTGTGCCCTGTTGAGATGTGTTTAATATCTGGGAAATTCTGTCCAGTGCACTTGACTGGCAATGCTTAAATGTTTATGGCCATAATTTGACACTTAGGATCCAGGCTATTCATAAAAACTAGAGTGTCAGAAAAAACAAGTATCAATTTTATAAGGGAGTATTACTTGTACTTTTGATTGTGATCAATCTTCTGTGCTTTGTGAAATGACGAAGCTGTATATTTTACTGTATGTTAATTATACCAGAACTGGTTATTACCTGTAAATTCCTTTCTGATAATATTGTTTTTTAGCACCCAGTGTACTGTGTAAATGTTGTTGGGACCCAGAATGCTCATAATTTGATTAGTATCTCAACTGATGGGAAAATATGCTCTTGGAGTCTGGATATGCTTTCCCAGCCACAGGTAAGATAACTTTGGATATATACAGTACCTCTTCCAGATTAATATTTTATTTAAAAATCAGTTAGTCTAAGAAACAGTAATCAACATTTTCCCAACACATAGAATTAAGGTAGCTTGATATTTGATAAAATATTTCCCCATCTGTGAAATCAAATACTTTCTGTAGATCATTTTGTATATTTTTGGTGTACCTGTGTTAGTGGTGAACACAAATGTAGTAAGAAAACTTCCTTATTCCTGCCCAATCTATACAAGTAAAACAAAAAAACTCCTATTGTGAAATCTAAAAGATATTGTTAATATGAATATTAACATTTCTTTTTATAAAGTAAGTTGCTGATATTTTCACTGCAGGATAGTATGGAGCTGGTTCACAAACAGTCCAAGGCTGTGGCTGTTACCTGCATGTCTTTCCCTATTGGAGATGTCAACAACTTTGTTGTTGGTAGTGAAGAAGGCTCAGTGTACACTGCATGCCGTCATGGCAGGTGAATACAAACTTTAATTATTCAAAGGAAATAAAAATAGTGAAAGGATGAGTCCCTGCATGCTTTACACTCAAAATTTTTAAAATATTTTCTCCTTTGCCTTGAAGGAGTTCAGAGTAGCTCTGAATTCCAGCGTACTTTTCCTGAGTAAGAGCTTCATTAAAAACAGAATAGTTGGAATATTGAATTGGTATTATGAGTTGTTTGTGTTGAGGACAGCATCGGTAGCTGTGGTTTTATTCATTTGAATTGTAGCAGAACATTCCAAACTTTGTATCCATTTTGTAGATAATTGTACAGTAACATCACGCACAAATCTTAAATTGGCTAGCTGTTCTCCTGCTGTTCAATCTATTTTGAAATTGTCTGACTGTATCTTATTGCTTTCTTAAATACAATTGAGTGTCCAGATTTCATCTCAAATACACATCACCTTACTGCACAGCTTTTTTGGTTCCAAAATACCTAAAATTGTATCACTTTTGTGTAACATCCTTCTCATCTGTTTCCCTCCTCCTTTTTCATCACCCCTGATAGGAGGCTATTAGGGATATATTGTTACTGCTGTATGTCTGAACCTCGTGTCCATAAAGTATATGCAACTTCTCTTAATTTAATGGGAGTTTTGTGGTTATTCCTGAGACTAGATTTTTTTCTTTGTATGAACTGAAGTTGTAGCTATTGCTTGGAGGACAGTGTAGTTAAATGTGTGGACTGGTGCCTTCTGAATGAGTCCCATGGATATATTTTGGGTATTTAAGGTTAGTAGAGAGTACATGTTATACTTAAAGTCTGTTTTCAAGCCTGGTCTTCTGTGATCTTGCTGTGGTGAAGCCTTTTGAGTGGGGTAACATCCATATAAGCCAGCAAATTCTTCGTGTGGCTATATTTAAATTGTATTTCAGTGCTATTTCTGTCTATAGATGTTTGGTTTCCAAATCAATTAACCTTGGTTGTATATTCTGAAACAGCAAAGCTGGAATCAGTGAGATGTTTGAAGGACACCAGGGACCAATCACAGGTATCAACTGCCATGCAGCAGTTGGACCTGTAGACTTCTCACATCTTTTTGTCACCTCTTCTTTTGACTGGACAGTAAAGCTTTGGACAACGAAGGTAACTTAGATAGTTGAGTGGTTTTCTTCCTAGCCCTTGACACAAGGTGGTGCTATAATGTAAGCTACTTAAGGAAGTCCACTAACCTGAAACCAAATCGTGGGAAGTTCTGAGGTTCTTAGCTGCAGTCCTCTAAAGAGAAGACAGCTGATGAGCAAAACTAAGATGAACAACATAAAACTTTGCTTTCAGCTTGTACATAATTTGTATACTTCTGATCCATTATTTTCATCCTTTTGCCCTTTGTTATCAACCATGATTACAAGGTAATCAAATGTAAATCTTGTTCCAAAGTCAGTTACTTCATATATTCATAAGGCAAATGTTTTGCTACAATTTTGTAGAGGACTAAGGGACAGCACCAAAACTAATGTCAGTTAAACTTGATGAGGATCACAATTGAAATATCTGTCATTTCCATCGCCAGAATTACTTCTTTCTCTGTTAGTTTGATGCCCTGAGGAATGCAAAGCAGAGGAAGCAGAGCTAAAATCTCCCAGTAATAGTCTGAAGTGCTGTCACTGAATTATCATTGGCTTGATTTACAAGATTCTTAAAGCATTAAATTTACAGTTTACAATATTGGCTTGCTATTGATTGTTTTATAGTAGCAGCCAGTAAAACAGCTGCATGCTTTGGGAAGCATACCTTTAATAATAAAGAGCATTGGTTTTGGCTAATTTTTGCAGTGGCATTTTTTTAAAGCAAGTCAAAATGCAAGTCACTTTTTACTTATTGCTGGTAATGCTGTTAAAGTTCTATATTTTACTTCACCTGTTAGTTCTGTAATTTTGAAATGTAAGGTTTGGTTTGTATTGCATGGTTATCTTTGCTTTTTTTCAGAATAACAAACCTCTCTACTCCTTTGAAGACAACTCAGATTATGTTTATGATGTGATGTGGTCTCCAACTCACCCTGCCTTGTTTGCCTGTGTGGATGGGATGGGCAGGCTTGATCTGTGGAATCTCAACAATGATACTGAGGTGAGGAAGTCAGGTTAACAGTCAAATGCAACTGGAAAATTGTTTGTACTCTTTTAAAAAAAAGTCAGGAGTTTGCCATAGTTTGGGGTGTTTTTTTTTTTTACCATAGCTTGTTTTGTTTTCTTCTTAAATATTCTGTAATCCAGTAGTTTCTGTGTAATAGATAGCATTATTTGATTATAGGGTTACAAATGACTCCTCATAACGAATAAGAGCAGTAATTAAATTGTTTTACCTATAACAAGAGAGCAAAACATCTGTTGGTGTAACACTGATCCATGTTGTAAAAGTGATTATAGACCTTCCACCCTGAGACCTTGTCAACCTACAGCCTAACAGTGTGAACAAACCTGTTACCACACACCACCGTTGTCCTATTGCCACAGTAATACTGCAGTGAAAGTGCCGTTTGTTTCTAAACTTAGACAATTTGAATGTTTGGTTTTCTGGTGTGAGTTATAAACTTCATTATAGTGTAAATCTTTTCCCAGACTTGCTGGGGGTAGATCAGAGGAGATACCTGACAGATACTTAGTACTTAAATTTCACCATCTTAAAACTACATATGGAAGAAAGTTGTAGGACCATATGCCAGCCTGTGGCTTTAAATTAGAATACCTGTTCAAGCCTTTTGGCCAGGGCTTGACCTGCCTAAACAGCTGATTTCATTCCTGCCCTCTGTCATAATCTTTCTTGAGATCCCAGGATGCCTTGTCACTGCCTGAAAGCATGTCTGTGCCTTTCTCTCAAGAAGAGTGCAGATGTACGTTTTGATAGCAGATGTTTGTACTTTGGCTGAGGGACAGATGTGTTGTTTTGGTCAGGTCACTGGTGATAGCTTAAAGCCACTGAGGGTCTTTGTATTGTGAACAGTCTTTGATCTGCATACCATGCACCAGCTGAAGTGTTGGGTGTTTCTTTTGATGCAGCACAGATGGTCTAGGTGTGTTCTGTAATCTCTAGCTTATAGAAACCTGATGCATTTTGAGCAATGTGTTTCAAATTGGTACAGGTGCCCACTGCAAGCATCACTGTGGAGGGCAATCCTGCTTTGAACCGTGTGAGATGGACACATTCTGGGAGAGAGATTGCTGTAGGTGATTCAGAGGGACAAATAGTCATATATGACGTGGGAGAGGTATGTATACCACATACTGTGCAAAGAATATTGCAAAACATTTGAGTTTCTTTATTTAGCAGCTTGCCTTTCACTTTCTTCTGCTGTCATTAGAAGGAGAATAATTAGGTTTCATTTTTATTTTCAAATTAATGTTCCCCAGTAGTGTTTTATTTAGGGTGTTCTAGCATAACTTTTTAGCATGCTATCTGTCATCCAATCAAAAAGGAAAAGCTTTATTTTAAGGCTGGTGAAATAAGAATCAATAGTTCTGTTCATAGAAATTTATCTTTTTTGTAACTGTGGCACATGTGAATTCTGAGCCTAGCTTGAGAAGTACCAAACAGTTTTGTCATGAAGCAGTCTTGGTTTTGTTCCTACAAAGAAGCTGTTGCTATTGCAAGTATGTGTACTGCAGTAGTACATGACTAATTGATGTGATAAGGATATAGCAATAGTATTTCCCTTTGGAGACAGTCTTTCAGATGGAGATCCATAGCACAACCTTATAATAATATTCTGTACCTCAATGCAGGAATCTCAAATCCTGATTCTTTTATTAATTAGAGCTTTTGATGCTTACACTGAAATAAAGGTAAGCGTTTTTACTGGAACCTCTACTGAACATTCTTTAAGTGCTCTGCTGTTCCAAGTGAGCTTAAATTTATCAGTAGGTTCAAGTAACACTCTCTGTGTCAACAGCAAATCGCCGTTCCTCGTGGTGACGAGTGGACTCGGTTTGGCCGAACGCTGGCAGAAATAAATGCCAACAGAGCTGATGCAGAAGAGGAGGCTGCGACCCGCATCCCAGCGTAGAGCCTTCCACATGGGCTGCGGGGTAGATTTGGGATTGGATGCAAATCCTAAAGTGTCAGTTCATGTGTCAGTTCTAATCATAGCTTAAGGGAGGAATATACGGATTCAACAATGGACTTTGAAATGTATTAAGAACACTGCAAATCAGATCTTGCATTGTTATGTTTTATATATAAATTGCAAGCACACTCTTGGATTTGTGTAACTTTTAATACAGTTAACTTTGACTCTGCAAGGATCTTTTGGTGAAATACTAACCTGGTATAAATTTGCTACTTGGCTTCTGCAAAGTCCAATCTGAAACAGTATCTTTCTGGAAAGTAAAAGTTCTACTCCTAAAACTTTCTCTATTACAGACTAACCTTCATTAGGTAGTAAATCTCTGAAGCATTCTTTAATTTGAACTCTTAAAATTACCCATGGATATGCATGCATATGTTCCAAGTTTCATTGTTTATATATAGATAAGACTCAGACTCTGGTAGTGGGTAATACATGTGAATAAAAATTTGTCTGTAGGTACAAACTTACTTGATAATCAGACCTGAATTAATGAAATACGTATTTAATACCAATTTCCTTTTGTTTGAATTGGTGCATTAAAAGGTGAGACTGATTCATAAATAAATATTATACAAGCACTTGTCAGCTGCCCTGACCTCTAATCTGTGTCCCTGCAGTAGATAAAGTTTCTGGGAGCTGATCCTTTTGTTTTACTACACACCACAGGATTGTTTTCTACCCCCAGTCACCATTTACTATCCTGGCAATTGGCCAATAGCAAAAAAGTTGCTGTTATCAGACTTCCAAAGGATAAGGAACTAGATTTTGACTTAATTTCTAGAGCATGATGATTTGTATTCTGTTAACTACAGATTTGCTACTAAGTTTCTGTACTAAGTTAAAGATTTTTATTATTATTACTGATTTATAACATTTTTATTGAAACAAAACTTCTTAATGGCTTGAAATAGAACAGTTGAAATTTCTGTTAAAGGTTACCTTTTTTCTTTCTTAGCACATGATAAAGTTTTCTACCAAGACTGGTTGCAGGAAGGGCTGTTGCTTGGTTTTGGGTTGTTTGTTTTTTTTTTTTTTAATAAATACTGTGAGTTTTACTAATTAGGCACTAAATCAGTTTTGAAGCCTTTAGTTTAAGACTCTGTTTGTTCTTAATCTGTTACAAACTTATCGTTTTGCCAGAAGAGCTGGTTTTATATGCTTAAAAATAGGAAATAGGTTTATATTCCTTACTTAGTTTTATGTCCAGAAGTGTTCTAATTGTTTCTTCATTGTTTGTATTTTAACTTTTCTATTTTGTTTTGGGGTTTCTTCTGGTTTTCCTTGTCTCAGTTCTGTTACGAGCAGCTTACAGAGACACTGCAGTAACAGCAGTTCTGTCTTCGCAAGGTTTTTTTTTTTTTTCTGGTGGGTCTGGAAGTGAAATGTGTTTGGGCTTCCACTGGTGTTGGCATTTCAAGAGTGTGTGTCCCTCCCTTTTCAATGCAGCCCTGCTGCTCAGGTTGCAGCCATTTACCCTGGGTGTTCTCAACATTACAACAGCAGCTCTGTTCAGCTGAGAAGCGTGTGAACTATGTAAGAAAAGGCACATCATGAGATGGTTTGTACCTTTAGGCACAAAAATTCTTAACAAGCAGAAGGCCTGTTGGTTTGACAGTTTTGGAGGGAGGGGGTGTGTGGGTTTTTGGTTGGTTATTCTTGTGGGTTTTTTTACTGAGATTACTTCTCATTAAATAATACATTTCCCTCAGACTTTTATTTTCAGAAATCCAGTAGATAAAGCTTTCTTTCAATGACTGTTGCATACATGCAGTTCATATGGCATTAATTTTGTGTGGTTTCAACCTTCTAATAATTTCCAATTATTAAATTTAGTACTGCTCTGTCTTTATTCCTGCTTGTGTTCCTCCCTCACAGAATAGTTCAGTACAGACTGAAAATGTTGTAAAACCCATACCTGCAATATTGACACCAAAAGTGATGCTAGATGCTGTAAATGATCATTCTGGGAGACAAACTGTCCAGTTTTGGAGCTGTAAGAAATACAAATGCTGTTGTACATTGTAGAGTCTCCTAACGCCTTGATCCAAATCAGTCAACAAGCTGTGACTAAGATTAAATGCCAGTGGGTACCCACCATTTTTGTCTCTATTTAAGAAATGCACAGGACAAAATACATAGATACAAGAGAGAGTTCCCATGAAGCCTGTCTCTATCCAGAAAACACTACAGAACAAGAACTTCCTTAAACAGAATGTAACAAATAAAGAAGAAAGCCTTCTAATGGGGTTATTTATATTCATATTGCAGAACAGTGATCAAACTCCCAAGGTCAGTGTATTGTAACCTATGGCTCACTAAATATTATTCAGCACCAAAATAATTTTTATCTTCCTTAGAGCCTAGAGCTGAAGGAGAGCTGGTCTGTGTAGTGTTGAGTTCTTAAGAAGCCATTTCTTCATAAACTGACTTAATCCTTCACGGGCCTGCTATCACCTAAGTAAGAAAACAGAACCTGAAATCAGTCTATACTGCTTGGATATGCTCTAATCCAGGCTGTTTAACCCTGTAAGAAACATGGAATAGTAAAGACTGGAGGTTGCTGTCCTTCAGTAATCAAGAAAGGTTTCCAGTAAGGCTGAAAACCCACTGCTCTCATCTCTGGCTGCATGGACAGTGTAACTAATTTTCCTCCAGGACAGCAGAAATCTAGACTCCCCTATTTCCTCTGACATTTTTGCATTTAAATATTATACCAGGAAACTTTTGGCAGACACTAAGCCAGAAATAGTTCAAGCTTTTGCTTTCTCTTCTCCTTTTACTTCCATTCACATGTAAATGTAAACAATCAGTTTAGCATATAAAAACAATACAAAAGTAAGTAAATTTCTTCTCTGCCCCCCCCCACACCCAAATAACCTAATCTCATGGTAAAGCAATCTACAAATAAAGAGAATGCTTTCACTTTTTAATAACAAACTTTCTATCTGGAAAAAAAGGCATTCTGAGTAATAAACCCTGTAAAAATTCTTGAGTCTGTTAGTAACTGGCAAATCTCTTACTGTGTTTTAAATACACTACCATAGAAGTAATACCTATTACACATTTAGTATTGGTATGAATTTTGAGAGAATTCCTTGTCACAAAGTAGTACTGCAAATTAAAATATTGCATGTGCTCATCTAATTACTGTGTTGTCTAACACTTACGAGCCAGCACATTGCATTTTAATTCCTTTGCTGTAACTAGTAATGAAGGGTGTTCCTGCAGAGGCTGTGTCCTGTCCTGTCCATTCGTTAAATGGGTGCATCTGATCTTTACATTTACTCTGTGGAGGGAAAAAAAACAATCATACTGGACAACTTACTTATAAATTCAAATAAGTGAACTGACAGAAGTATTTTTAAACATTTTATTGTCACGACCGTTAACAAAACACCTTCAAAACATCTGTACATTTCAAACTATTTTGAACTGCAATACCCATTATATAAATGTATGTGTATAGATGCCCAGATGTCTCTGTACAAAGATGTACAATATGTACAGTAACATTAAATGCAAGCTGTGCAAGGCAAAGTCTAGGCTACAGCTTCATGCCACTGGTTAAAACAAGGCAGAGAACCACAGCTTCAATCAGTTCCTTGTGTGTAAATAAATAAATGCAGGTACGTATGAATATTTGAAATGAGCGATTAGATTTGCAAGCTCAGTTCAGCTAGAACACATGCAGCTGACTGGAAAAAATACAGCAGTAGTTTTGTGAGCTCTTTCCACTGCATCACTTTTTTCCATTGAAACACCTTTTCAGGCTTCAGCTCCTTTGTGCTTGAACTGAGGTGGTGGCAGGAGCTCGAAACTTTGGAAGATACAAACCAAATTTATTTTCTATACCAGCAAATGTGGCTGTAGCAAGTCTGTATCCTCCTATATGTGCAGGGTTAACCGGAGGAAGATCTGAAATTCGAGTTTTTGGGGTAGATTCTGATCCAGCAGGTCTGCTGTTTGAACAAAGAAAAAAGGTCTTTTTATTAGTCTAGATACCATACAAAAAGACTTTAAATAGATTTATTCAGGCTTAAATACCTAAGTCTTTTCTCTGAATATGGAAGACTGTTAAAGCTGACCTTAATTAATTGACTCCTACAGTGAAGTGAATGAGGTCAGACCACTACTTAATTTTAAATCAAACCCAAAATTAAAGTTACATTTTTACTGGTACTTTTGTAAATTCTTTTAACTTCAGTGGCACAAGGAAAACTATCTTGCTAAAATGGAAATACAAATTAGTGTATTGAAATAAATATGAAATGGCTTTTTATATCCTTATCTGTTTAGAAGTGGCATCTGCATTTCTCTCAATTATGTAAGGATTGGGGGATTTTTTACATTCTGCAAGTTTAAGTACAGGTGCTCAAAGTCAACAAGTTTTAATGGGTCCCATGCATGAAAAGGTTTGATCTTTTTTCTTTAAACTTGGCAGTTGTTTTGTGCAAGCTAAAATAGCAAATACTTGACTTACAGGCCTCCAAAATCAACATAAAACCATCTCTGCAGAAGTTCGTAAGTGACCAAAGTAACACCAAACTGGGGTGAAGATCTGAACACACGAGCTGTTAAATGTTACAAATCATACTGTTAAACAAATAAAACAATTTCTCAAGAGAGAAGCTAAACATTTATAACAAGGTGTTATGTTTTTCACAATCAAACCTTGTAAATACTGCTCTGATTTGAGCCCTTAGCAAAGCCAAGTGCTAATTTGCAGATTTGGGGTCAGCCTTAATAATTCTTTTCTCACCTCCAGCTCCCTTCCACAAAGCCGAAGGGCCTTCCTCCTTCAGAATCTTTCTAAAGCAGTCAATAACTCCACTGTATGTTGTCTGACCAGCGCGAGCTGCCACTTGCAGTCTTGTCTTGATGACATCAGCAGGGGTTACCAAAGAAGCAGCAGGCACACCTTTTAGGAGAAACCACATTTAATTTGCCCATAGGATCTTGTAAAAGATAGAACACTTACAACTGAAAAATACAAGTGCAAAATTTTGTATTTTTTACAAGGGCTAGACATTACAAAAAGTGCAGGTTCTTACTCCTGATGCTCATACAAACTGTTGTGCCTGATACAATCATTTTGATTTTCTTCTAAATTTAAAGGCTGTAACTGACAGTAATGGAAGTAAACTATCAAAAACCATTCTCAACATCTTCTAGCGGCCTGGCAGTAGCAGTACTTTGAAACAAGATAAAATTTGCTATTTATGTAATATATAAAAATTAGTTGTGCAAATGTACTGTATTTGTTTATAATCTACAACATATTTTGCAAATTACATAGATTATTGATTCCGGAATTGAATCCTCTTCATCCATTTGTTAAAGGTGTTGATGAGAAAAATTACTCCTTAAAACCCCTATTCCACAGAAATATGTCTATACTGCTGTTTGGACTGTTCTGTAGGAGAATAGATGCTGCTTACTTTAGTAGGCAAGCCATAGAAAGACTGAGGACAGTGAAGGTGTTTTACAAATCTGCTTAATACCAACAGCGTGATATTAGCCAACAGAGATGGAAGAACAAATCTCCACTTCCAAGGCACCACTCTCAGCTTTCTAGTTAAAGGAGAAAGTTTTCAGAAATGTGCTCCACAGTATATAAACTGTGTTATCTGAGATATTTCTGAATACTTTTGAATACTGTAAAAACTTCATCCCTTTAAAAAGAGGAACCATCTTCTGAGTTAAAATTCTGAAATTAATTCTGACTTCTGTTGAACTTTTACAATTGGTTAATATTGAATTAAAAATTTTAACAAGTCACTGACTTGCATAGCTGATGATAAATTCTAAAGTGTTCAGGAGGTTTTAAAGGAAAACAGAAGAACTGTAGTAAAGCCTGCAAGCATACACAAATAGCAGTCATATGCAGATTTTCCTTACAGGCAGATCCCTTCAGACTGTATTCTTCCCTGCTGCGCATGTGTACGAGGAATTGACTAAGCAATTAAGAATTTGAAATTTGCAATTCAGAGAGGCAGATTCCTATACATGCTACAAAATTAGGCCTGTAAGATTTACATACATTTTTAATAGAATTCATCACTTAGTATGAGCAACACAGAAACGCTAATGAAACAAAAGGAAGCTGTGAAGTTTGCAATCTAAAAAAATCTTACAGGAGATACAAGTTAATAATATATTTAAAATTATATACGAATATTGTATAAGAAGCTAAATAATTTTCCACTTCTGGGAGCTCTGCAATACTAAAGAATAAACAGCGCTACAAATCTGTTAGATGTTTCCTAGGCGGTCTCCCTTCCCTCTGGCACAAGGAAGACACCAACTGGCACAGAGCAGGTGCAGCCAAGCTCTGTATCAAGTCAAATATGGGAAACTGCTATTCACACACAGGTGCTCATGACTGATGTATATATACATACATATATATATATAGTGATTCCTTATGACTGTAAAAAGTAGCAAAGGGTCTTGCTCATCCCAGTGGTGTTTCTGAACTGCAGAACTGTTTCTGACAATGAATCATTCACAGTTCAGAGGCTGCGTGCAGATACCTGGTTTTTATCTGCTGAGCTCGTCCTTGGCAGTGCAGAATCTGGGGACCCCTATCTGCATGTTTAAATATCCACCACTATAGTTCCTACATCTAGTATTTCTACACCCCTTGCCATTTAGTACAAAAAACTTTTTATCACAGCTGCGTATTGTCTTTATACTAAACTTGTTTGAAAAGTCTTAAAATATTTTAAATTTCAGAGTATGGTACTTCAGCTTGTTTAAAAACTAATGCCCTATTTTCAGCAATTACATTTGAACAAAGTTTCTTTTCAGTTATTCCAGAATCCAAACCTGGGCAAGTAATTTTCTTCTCAGCTCTTACAATCTCTCATTTTATGTTCATCAAAGATTCAAATTAGCCTTCAACTCTGAGAGCTAAGTAACAAGTAAAACCCTATTGAGACAGACAGATCAAATTTGACTACAAGCTGCTGAGCTGCATTACGCTGTTTATCCACATTATGCAAATGTAATTAGCTCTCATCAAAATTACACTGCCTCCCACTAAGGATAACAGTGATCAAATTTAGATTAAATGAGATACAATGGTACAGCACCCTTCCTTTATATGGGGCTACTGAATGAATATTAAATATTACTCACTAAAAGAAGAAAAATTACTACTTTTAGGAAACATTCTGCAAAATTACCTGCAATGGCTCCAGCTGCAAGGAGATTAAGCCCTCCCACATGGCCAGTTTCATCAGCAAACATCATTTTACTATGAGCATAAACCGGGAAGTAGATTGCAGAAAAGGGAATGTCTCTGAGGAAACATGCTTTGGCACCCTGACACAGAAAAATGAGACAGAATGCAAATAAATTCTGTAAGTAAGGTTGAAATTGATATCCAGCAAGCACTCTGAGCCCAGAAAGTACAAACTCTTCTAATCTACAATATAAATAACAGAAAATAAAATGTCTCAGGAAACAGATGATACAGGGAACGTGAAAATAAGAATTAAGCACATCTAAAGTAAGTGTCTGGAATGAGGAAGATTCAAGGTTCATGTCTAATTTTGGTACGCTATACATGACATCAATCCTGACATCGGTACTTCTGATAAATACTTTTTACACATTGTGTGTCCAAAGGCAATGAAGGAAGTGACAAAGATCAGTCCTTATGTCTTTCTGACAACTGGGGAAGCAGCAAGATGAGTCCCTGCAGGCCATTTTTCCCACCATACACAAAAGCACGACTAAAATACCAGTGAGCACTGTAAGACCTCACACTGATCACCATCTGGTTGACCAAAGAAGCTGCACTGGAAGGTTAGCAAAAAGAGAAAAAACACTGCAAATTGGGTGCAGTTTAACAAGGAAATACAATGCTCACAAATCTCATCTACCAAATTCAAAATAAAAGCTTCAGCTCTAAAAGTAAATGTGCACATTTTTATAGTATTATTACAGGTCTGTGGACAAATCACATAAAGCCATGTTTTGTAAGTGCACAGCTAATATAACTGCTGAATTTACGTATTACGCCTTGCACTGGCAGAAGATACAGGAAGAAACACTCTTCCCTTGTTTAAGAAAACTAATAGCTTCTGCTCCATTACACCTGATCTGTAATGATGGCAGTAAGTGTACCTGCAGGGAAGGAATCTGTTGACTGGCATTCTGCTGAAGTACCATATAGAACAGGCTTTTTTCAGTGGAATTTATTGACAAATCCCACCACTTAAGTTCTTAAAAATCTGAATCCTACTAAACTCCACTACTGTTTCACTGCCATCAAATTATTAAGACAAAGAGAATATCCTGCTGCAAAAATAACAATAGAGATACAGAGATCCAAAACAAATATAAGAAAAACGCACAGGGAAAGCTAAAGAAAGTTTTCACAAAACCCCACCAAAAGAAATGAGCAGTGCCAGAAGCCAGCAGGTCTGCAATACAGGACTCCCTGTAGCTTGGCATAAAAGCCCAAAGGATAGAATGGGGCTGTATTTTTTTGTATCCCACTGCCATTAATATAGAAGTGAGTTTTCTTCAGTTTTCCACTGTGGGGCTGCCCTGCAGGAAGAGATTGGTTGTAAATTCAAAAGATATCTTTGTTTTTAACAGTTTTTGTTTCAACAATATAAAAGTTTAGCATAAAATGATGAAGCCACTCAAAGCAGAAGTACATACCTTATAAAGACCAAGAAAGCCTAAATCTTTTATAACAGAGAGGGCACTGACTCTGGGTCCTGTAGTAATTTCTCCTGCTACCTGCAACCGAATCTTTACAATCTCCAGAGGATTAGTGAAGATGACCTGGGAAGCTCCTGCCTGCAAACCCAAAGAAAAAGAAAGTAAATTGTGTTACTAGAGCATGTGGTGACATATTGTCTTTTGCAAGGTGATGACTGCCTTCACTTCTCACTGCATTGGCTGATACTCTCATGTAAAAATATATGAGAATTTAATAAAGCACCTGTCTGGAAGTTAAAAGTCCCGTATCAGAAATCATGGGTTTGTAAAAATAGATTTTTACATTTATATTTTTATCATCCCCTGAGATGAATTAATTCAGTTTGTCTCTGTTTTTCTCCTTGACATCACTTTCTGGAAGTCATGGCTGTGTTTAAAAAGTCTATCAGATATTACATAAAATACTAAACTAAAATAATCATTAGAGTTGTGCTACTAGAGCATCAAGAAAGCATATTCATACAGATAAAGAAGACTTTATGTTTATCCAATAATGATCCATCACCAATGTGCAGACATGCTATTTGCATTTAGAACTGATGCTGTTTAAAAGGTAAATTTGCATTTAACAGTGTAATTTTAAATTATTAGAAAAGGTGTTTGGAGTTTTGTTTAGCAGTGTGTTAACAGTCCTAAGTAGAAACAAAATATAAAATTTAAATAGGAAGACTAACATTTCAAAATATGATACTAGATAGAAAAAAGAGTCCTATCTTCGAGCTGAGCATAACAGATTTTACTTGCAGTAAATACTCTGTTAGCAGTGTTGAAGGACTATCTTGCAAACTTCCTAGCAGTAGCATTGTAAAGCTGCTTCTGATTCTGCACTTTAACCAAAGACTTTCAAAGTACTGAATTTCACATTTGAGAGAGATTCAATTTGACAGTTCCGTTTCAGAGTTTTTAAACCTGTTTAAAATGACATGTTTAGATTTCTCCCTGGTTTGCTGTAGGTACTACCATTCACTTCTGAAGAAGTGTGTGGTTCATCACAAACCAGCTATATTTTACTAAGCTTGCTATCCTCCTTTCTTCCTAAGCCACCCTTTTTCATTTAAAAATTAAACCCATTTCCTTAAAATTTGTGGCATATAACCACTTGAACACAGCCAACTTTTAAAAGCATTCCTTGCACAAGATAAATGTTCTTCTTGATTCTGATCTATTCCTCCAACCCATCAAACTTTTAGTGAAGTAAATAGATGCAGAACATCTTCAATTAAAACTTCTTACCACTACTAGATTTCCCAGGAAATAAACACTTTCTGTGATGTTGGGCCTGTGGTGAAGCAAAACCAATAATCTGATACAGCACTTCCTGGACAGCCTGAATGGTGTGCACTGCTGATTCACAACTAACGCACACCAATCCTTTCTGCCTATAGCACAATCTTCCTCTCTCCAGTAGCAGGCAGAATAAATTTGAGATTAGCCTTGAAGCACAGTTTAGAAATTGGTAATCTGAATAATTTTAGCCTAGAGACAAAAGAGTATTGCAAACCTTATCAGCTCTTACTGAGAATGACTCAGCACTTTGGCAGTATCTATGGGCTGGGGACATGCAGCAGCAACACCTTCACCAAGCAAGCATCCTTTACTTCACTGAGTCTTTACTGAGCACTGACAACCTTTTACTGTAAGCCCTGTTTATTACGTCACTCAATACTGACATTTAAAATCATCACTGCCACAGCTTTACTGAAGAACCTTGACCCAAACAGTGGGAGATCAACCCCTACTTTTGATTAATTATCTCCACTGTAGTAATTGCTGTCTTTAACACTTCCCACTCAAATAATCAGTCTACACAGTTAATTTTATTCCCTCACTTCTTCACCTCTCTGAAAGAAAATAAAAGCCTACATTTTTGTGGACATTTGTTGCTACCATCAGGAAGATCATTAGAACTCCCAGACCAGCCAAAGTGATTCCCATCTTCTCTGTTCCTTGGACTTACTGCATTGTGTTTACTCAGTTATCTGACACCACTCATGTCCAAAGGCATTCTTCAGACTCTCTTAACTTCTCATCTCACTTTTTCTTTTCCAGTTCACACAGACCTATGCATGCAAGATGAAATGGCTCTCTTGCTAAGCAAAGTTTCAATCTAAATAAAATTTATAAAATTTGCATCTGGCAAGTTCTGTTGAACAACCAAATCTTTTTTTGTTTGTATTACATTAAGCATAAAACCATTATCAAATGCTTAGCATTTCCCTGTAGCATTAAAAAAAATAATTTTGGTAGATAAAATGTTAAGCAGGGTGTTCTGGCTACATAATACAATGGACCTCAAAAAATTCAAGTAACTTTAAATTGCAACAGTAAGCTAAAAATTGACTCCTTATAGACAATTACCAGCTACCTATTAAATATGTATTATTTGTTTACATGTACATGTGAAATTCCATTTTTTATTTTTAATGTTAAAATTAGCACATCCTGCAGAGCAGCCAAAATAACTCTTCCTATTTGCCTAATACCTACCACAGAAACACAAATAGGCCAATTTGTAAACATTTCTATTTTCTATCCTGAATTCAATCTTCCTGCAATTAGCATTTTCCTCTCCTAGGTGCACGGCTGCCTACCTTTCTGTTAAAATCAGCCCTAGCCTTCTTCTGATACAGAAAGTAAGACTCTGAACACATTTTAATAATTTAGTAGCAACACTAATTATACATACAATGTTACAAATTCTATATAGTTAATACAGAATTACATACTCCAACAATATTAAAATATGATTTGGTGATCAGGTTATTGAGCAAAATAAAACACAAGGAAAACCCTACGCTTACATTATCAGTAAAAAGCCCATTAAAAAGCTCTTTAGTTACATCAACACTTTGAACATTGAGTATTTACAGTGCTGACAGACTTCTCAACAGGTAGCTTTCCCAAAAAGAGCTGTAACTACCTAGATACCCAGTTAAATACTCTCTGTTAGCAATATGTCCTTCTATCCAAGTCTTGACTTAATGCTGTTTCACTTGGAGCTTGGCAAACTTTTCTGCCCAGCAGTGATTTGATTCACACATAGAGGAGCGCTGCATTCAGTGGAGTGGCACAAATGAGTTAGGTCCCTCAATGGATCACAAGTGCAGACAGGACAAGCATTGACTTTAATACAGAACATGTAACACAAGAAAACTCACTTTTTCACTGTGTGTTTTTGTAAGAATGAATACAAGGGTTGTTTGTTTGTTTGCACTATCTATTTAAGTAAAAGTGGCCTGTCTATCTGATGAAGAACGTGTGAGGCAGAGGAGAGTGCTGCCTTGGGGAAAAGAAGAGCACTCTGCAGAAAAGGATGCAGAGGAGAATGACATAAAGGATCTCCAAATAAAAATGAACTGGAAGCATTTAGGTTTGGAGTACAAATCTCCATGCTCCTGTGCAAATCATTAGCAATCAGCATCATTCTTGTTCAAAGTCTCTTACTTCAGCTGTCAGCTATGTGTGTTAAATACATGTGCATGTGTATATGCACACAGAGGTATACATTGCAGTCCTTGAATTGCTTTTGGAGATGGTGCAGTAAATCTAGATTTCTCTCCCATAAAAACCTCTCTTCACACATAAATTGCAACAGACACTTTAAAAAAGGTTGACAAATTTGTTTCTGAATGGAGGTTATTCATACACATGAAAAATACCAGTAATAAAAGCTTCTACTTAACCTTAATGTCATGTAAAATAACTCTACAAGGAGCAAATAAAGGAACTACATCTGACAGCAAAGGTTATGAGAGAAAAGATGTAGTTTGAGATCCCACAGCAAACGCCCCATGACATGCCAAAGGCTGAAGGAAATACACAAATGACCCTGCAACATGAGACCTCTTGCCCTTTCCAATTCCACCCGAGAGGCATATGCTGCAAAGGAGGAGAGGCCTATTTCAAGCCCTTCCTTCCTTCCTTTTTGAAACCACCACATCCTGGACCACAACTATGTCCCACAGAAGCAGCTAAAATAAGATGTTACTTAAAACAGCCTTGTTTAAAAACATCAAAAGAACTTGCACTTCTTTCTCAAGGCAAAGCTGACACTGTTCATGAACCTACAGTAAGCTTACTGTCTCTTTTATTAAACAATCATTTTCTCCCTGATTTTAAATGTCCACAATAGAAATCAAGATAAAGGAGTAAAGTTTAATTCTGCTTCTAACTCCATGTTTTTAAAGAATAATAAAAGAAGTAGGATATCTTCAGGGTTTTGAAGGAAAATCAGTCTGACAGCTATAATACGATATTTTTGTGTTTGTTAAACAAAACCATTAACATTTTACATTATTTTTTCAAAAATAAATATTTGACACATTCCTATTTGCCTGATAAACCTATATACATTATTGTGCGTATGTATACATATAAGTATAAATATGTACAAAAATTATTTTTTACAAGTATATCAAAATATTTAGACTAAATGTTAGATTTAATGTTTCTGAAAGCTTCAAAATCAGTGGTAAATTTGGACCTCTCTGTGTTATGTATGTGCCAACACAAACACATACACATCCCAACCTCCAATTATTAACAGATGCATTGTCTACACATCCAAGGGTTCTCAGACCCTTTCTGCCTGACACCCCACATCATCTTTCTCCCTGCAGCATAAAGCAAAAACATCTTTCTGATGAAATACAATTCATCCATTCAAAATGCTAAGCACTATGCACAGGATGGGAAGAATCCATTTCTTCCTGTGTAACTCAGGAATCACAGCCTAAAATCACAGTATCTTTGTCTAGTGTAACAGTAATCATGAATCATTTACACAGCATTAGATGTCTACTTCAACGCTGCTTCCCAACTGAGGATGAGAAGCTGCCCTACAGCACCTTGCCCTTCACAATGTACTCACATGTGTCATGCGTGTAAGCTCCTCTGGGAAGCACTGTCCAAATCAGGCATGCGCTCTCTGCTTCCCAGGCCTCTGTCGGGATAGAGGAAAGCATTGCCAAAGCCTCACTCAGTCTCCCTGCAACTCAAAGCTAACGGTAGCTGAAAACTTTAAAGGCAGGAATGCAGGTTAATCACTGAATTACAATGAAATGTAATTCAATTAATTACAGTAACAGTAGGGAAAGAAAATGTTTGCTCCGAACATGTGTAAATGTGGATAGTGCTGTTAATGAATAACAAACCAGCATACTTCAGGCAGGTACAAAAATAGGATATCAGTTGCATCCATCAGGGACAAGAGCCCTTTCACTGACAGGTAGGACCTGACTGCTGTAACTGAGCTGCCCCACGTAGCTGCTCTGCAGTTTTCAAATACAGC
Source organism: Dasyornis broadbenti (assembly GCA_013397935.1). Classification (NCBI taxonomy): domain Eukaryota; kingdom Metazoa; phylum Chordata; class Aves; order Passeriformes; family Dasyornithidae; genus Dasyornis; species Dasyornis broadbenti. The sequence continues at coordinate 35,869 of VZRN01004647.1, read as the reverse complement.
TACAGCTTGAAAGCAGCTGGGAATATCTGGGCTCTGATATAGCAGACCCTACACTTCCCAGTGACCCTTACATTGCCCAGCAGCCAGCAGGTAGGTTTAAAGGAGCACAGGGCATAGGCTGCCTGTGGGAGGCTCCTGCCCTGCAGTAAGGAAGGAAAGACAACAGACAGGCAGCTGACCATATAAACAGGCTACTGCCTGACAAGTCTTTGTTAACTGCTGTGAGAATGAAGATGTTTCCCCTTACTAGGAACACGAGTTTACTCCATAAGCTTACAGAAGCTGAGAATAATTGGAGCCTGTGAAGTAAGATTTTGACCAAAGCGGTTCAGCCTCTTGGTGTTAGCATTTCTGGAGGAGAGACGTGCCTGTGAATCGCCCCCTTGCTGGACGGTACAGCTGTGCTTGCAGATACTCCAGAGCTGAGGATACTGACCAGCCTACACAAGATCTCCTGAGTCTCTACTGTCTTCATGTCAAAGGTTTCACCTGTCCTTATGTGTGAGTCTTAAAAGACTGTAACACCACACATAAACTTTGATACAGCACTGCCATTCAGAGAGGAGAATTTGCCATGTCTGCTGGAACCTTTCCCAAGTTGCCTCCATTTCCTCACAAGAATTCTTTTGATTGCTGGTTGAGGACTGTGGCATGCACAATGTGCTTTTGTATACCTTGCCAGAGGGAAGGCTTTCAAAAGCATGGAAGGTCTCTGCTGTAAACTCTGTAAAATGGCTGAAAATATGCCTTGCTCATCTTGTTCATCCACCAGCAGTTCCATACCAGAAATGATAAAAAACTGCATTATTCCTGTTAATGAGGAGATAGTCCAACACTAAACACAGGTAAGTGAGAGTCAGAGACATTAGTAAGTACATCTCTGAGAACTACACACAGGCATAACGCTATTTCTCCTGATGTTATGACAAGTGAAAAAGTAGGTTTTAATTTTAGCCTGTATTTATAGTGTACTATTAGCAAAATATTTAAGTGTTGAGAAGTAAAGAAAAGGCACAAAGAACCAAGTTACCCAAATCCAGATGCTGAAAATAATTTTGGCATACATAAAACCCAAACATTTCCACAGTATCATACCATTTTGTACTAACAGAGAGAGAAAAAAGAGAATAAAGGAAAAATGAAACGTAGCATCACCCAAACACAAAGCCTTGTGTGCCCTGCAAGGAAATGGACTAAGCTTACTTGTGGCACTTCCTTGGATGTAATTGTTGGTTGTGCCCCATAATATTTTGTAGAAAAACAGAACACAATAACACCAAAAGGGTGAAGACCAACACTATTTCCAAGCAACTCAACACAGAAAAGAGCTGTCACAATGAGAATGAAAAGATCTGAGGACAAAATAAGAAAGACTAATATCAAATTGATCCTGCTTTAGCCAACTGATACTTTCAGACTCTTAACCTTATAGGCTTGATAACAAACATTCTGGTATTTAGGAAGAAGTGGAATTGCTAAAATTGAACTAACCAGCAGTACAGACAGAAAAATCTTCAACTGATAAGGTATCAGATGATCCAGAGGAAGCTTACGAAGTAACATCCCTCAGGCTGGTAAACTGTGGCCAACCCCTCTTCTACAATTTTGTTTAAAATTCTCCCAAATTGAGTGAGATTATTATTACCTTGAAAAAGGAGATGAAAATATCAGCTAAGACAGTCAACTAGAAGAAAGAGTTGTGTTTGGACGGACTACAAATCTGCTCATCTTCGAAAAAACATCCAAATTTCTGAAAGCTTATCTGAAACTCAATTTCTCCCCAATTTTTGCAGGTTTATTACAGTAAGACAATGAAGTTAGTCTGAAAAAGGACTACACAGAGGGAAGTGGAAAAGCCTCTAATGTAGATTCAATTTAATATTACATGTTTCAGTACAAAATAATGTAAAATAATAAAACTCATTATCAGATGTTTGACTTTAATTATGAGTTTAAGCACAACACAAACACTAATGAATTATAGTCTCTTCCGTTATAAATGACCTGTATTTGCTTTCTGTGTAATTGAGCTTTCGAGAAAAAGGTTAGTCTTCTGCTAGCTATACATGAGAGCTGCTTTCTCACATTTCTCAGAAAATAAACTTTATACACTGACAGGTGAGGACTCAAGCATGTACCAGGCTGCCAAATTCAATCAGGCAGAACTATAAGCAGCCTCCCTTCAGGGCTGTTTCTTTGAATTAAAAGTTTGCAGAGGTCAACAACCTTTCTGCCCCAGGTTTTGTTGTAAGCCAAGGAGGTTTTCTACCAGCCTGTCAGCCTACTCAACTGGAAGTTATTAGTGTTCTCTGCTACAAAAGAAACCTAACTCAAGCCTTAAACATATTATAGAGTTAACAACTGTCGGGGAATCCCACAAATGAAATTAGCCAACGTGCAAAACCAAAAGAAATCTATCACCAATATCAATTCAAACCAATTACAGACTGCTAAAACAACCACTGAATTACAGCCCTCGATTTCAACAAAAACATGGCTTGTTTTTTAATTGTATTTAAATGAGAGATGTAGTCAGCATCTGGACTAACACAGCTACATTTACTCAAAGTCATTTAAACAGACAATCCACTCATACCTGTTACCTGAAAGGTAAGGCTATATTATTCATTTTTTTCCGTATTTTCACAAACAGAAAAAAATTCCACATGCAGCAAGCTGAAGAGGGTATTTCTTTTCTTTCTTAAAATCTACAGCAAGAAATAGATTTTCTTAAACCATTCTAGACATCACCATCCCTCTCCTGAAGGAAACTCAATCATGCCTGTAATCCATTCTCAAGGAATACCTGTATCTTCCCAAACTAATTGTGAATGTCAATCCAGCAGAACATATGGAAAGGGAAAATAGGCACCCTGTTCTTGGACTTTGTGAATAAAACCACTGCTGAAACTGAATGTTACAAACTGGGCTAAAAGAATTTTTTAAGCACATAATTCCTAGGAAACTTAACTCAGAAGTATGCAAAACTTTCTAAACAGAAAAAGTGCTTTTTTTATTTCTTGTGACTGGGAGAAAAAAAGAGTACTCCTGTTCAAACCGACAAAGCACGCCTATTAACTGTCATTCCAACTACTCTGGACATGACTGAGAATCAATTTTTCCTAGCAATACAGGACAGATACTTACACAGCCTCCAGCAAGGACCTCTGCAGGGAATGGAATGGAACCATCTTTCTTAGTAAATTTGTCTCTGACAAAGTCATTAACCTAATAAAGATACAATATATTACACACTATTTTAAGTTATTTTTCCTTCTTATTAATATATATCAAGTACATCTGCAGACATATATGTTAGAATGCTTGTAAGTGGACATCTTTCACACATTTTAGGAAATAAATCCTGTGCATATTAACAAACAAAAGGATGCCAGGGAGGAAAAAAACAACAAAAAAAAGATACGTACAGTTAGCTTAATAGCCTTTTCTGGAGCAACACCTATCAGCTGTGGTAACAAGCCTATAGAAACAAAGACATCATAAGGCAAAATTATCTTCCTAATAAAGAAACTAGTATTTTACAAGTGCTGTACAGAAATGCCTTTCTGCACAGGGGATATCCTTTGAGATCAATGGCATTTAAGTATGGAATGCTGCTAGAGCACTGCATATTCATACCAGTACAATTTCATATTACAATTTCTGTTAAAAATGACAATGAAATGGGTGATCACATCTGCCTTCCTCAACCAAGTCAAGCCAGATGCTGTTGCTGTACAGAAGGAAAGAAGTTTTAAGGACCAAACATATACCTTGGATATGTCTACAAAATAAGAGTTTGTTTGACTTTTTAGCCCCTTAGCATCATTTTCCCATACAGCTTGCAATCACTTTTTAAAATAGGACAGTAATTGTGAGATATACACGTGGCTATGAAAAACAATCAACTCACTTCTACTTGACTCACTAACCTGAGTTTTCTGAAGACTCAAGTCAACTAACGCTATAAAGGACTTTTCTCTTGTTCAGTTCAACATGGTAGCATTAACATCTTTAAACCCTATTACTAGTAAACATTTTTTATCTCATAAGAGGAGGTATTAGTGGACAGAAACTGATTTTGGCAAAGCCTTTGCTCCTGGAAAACATCTACTATCAAAATGAATTGTCCTTTGACAAGTACTCATACACTTTTCTAGGAACTAATAGGTTTAAGAAAAAAATCAGTAGATGGCAGTCTTAACTTCCTAACATAACACGTTATAATGGCATCTGTTATTTTAAAATTCGTTTTCTCCATGGTCATTTTGGCATATGTATAGATCATAAAACTTATGGGAGTTGTTTTTATTAGATATAGTCACTCCCTAAAGTTATTCCATGGTTAGGGAATATCATTTTGTCAAGTGTTTGCCAGTTAACTAACAAAAAAAACCCCACAGCAACAAAACTGTATTGATGCTACTCTCCACTATTCCTTAAGTATAAAGACATCATAGCTAAAAATGTTAAATGTTCAAAATTCCCAGAAGTACTCAGTCTGCAGAATTTTTACACTACTTCCTTAAAAGGAAGCTCAGAACAAAGGTACTTTAATAGAAAGTACAGCAATTAAGATATGCAGTGTAGTGTTTTCTTCCAACATAGTACTTTCTGTGCAATTTACAGACTTACTATGCTGAGGAAAGGTAGTTATTAAATACAAAGAAAGGTTGACAGTAACAAAAAGAAATTGTGCTCTCCCAGCCTGATTTTCTGATCTACCACAAAAGTACAATCCAGTTCTGCAATGCCTACACTAAAAAAACCCAAAACCACCAGACAAAACACCACAAGGCAGTCCCCCCACTCCCTTTTTTTATGTAGCTGAACTCACTGGGCACACACATTTGGTGTGCCAGAGAACCTGGGACACTGAATGGTCTAGTGAGGGATCTGAGAAGAAACTTCATTAGTTTTGAAGCTGGATGCCAAGACTCAAAATTTTCTTTATTTTCTTGACCAAAACTTGTAAGTTTTTATTTAGAATTATGACATTTCTGGTTTATGTTCAGTTCTATTTTTTAAACTAAACAACTACACTGTACCATTATGTTACAGTACAGATGTACTGTTATACTACAATACAATTAGGATAATCCAGTGCAGAAATATAAGCACCCAGTAACAGATCCCTAGTCAACTCCGTAAGTGTTTCTGTTGTTTAGTTAATGTATTTCCAACAGACCATCTAAACCTCTGAGTGCAAATCTTAGTAACATGCTGACCATTAACTGTAACATTTTCAAAACAACTACATGAACTTCTTATCCTGAACAATCCTAAAGAAAATTATTAAACAGCCTAATCAAAAGTTTAGCAAACTTTTTGAAAAGTTCTTTCAAACAAGAAGATTTTTTTCAAGTGTAAAGTACTGCTTTTAGCTCATCAATGGAATCATCCTTGATTTCAAAGAGTTTGAGAAAGGCTAGAAAATAAAAATAATGAATTATTTTAGATGCTGCTGTGCAAAAATGGAGCGGGGGGGCAAGAGAAAGAACACAGTACTGTAGAACACCACTGAAGAATCAGTCTCATAGATGTAACTCAAGGAGTATTTGCTTTTGTGAAAGATTTAGCATCAAAAACAGAAAAAACTTTTACCAGTAAGACATAATTTACACAGACTACAGTTATTTCATTAACCTTGTACTAACATATTCCTTCCCTTACTTACTTGCATAGCAAAATCCTACAAGACTACAAAACACTTTCTAGCCAGAATCCACTGACTTCTGCAAGCAAAAACTTCCTAGATACTGTCCATAAAGGACACTGTACAGTCTTCACTGACAGAACATATCACAAAGCAGAACAAAATGCTGCAGCCATCACATAAGTGAGTGACTTCGCTGCAACTGAAGAAACAAGTGTACCAATTAGTAAGTAACTTGCTGATCCTTATGAAAATTGTGAAGTTCATAAAGTTATGTGAAATTACAATTAAAAATAGAGAATTCAACTAAGTATCTATTTCAGAGGGCTAGCAAGCATGTATCCTGTATGTAAGTCACCTTACCAATGTGATTAAAACTTTCAGAATCTTCTAAGCTAAAACAATATGTAAGACAGCTTTCAGCCTAAGCGATAAAAAGCTGAACCCCCTGTATTTCAGAGTTCTACTTTTTTTTTTAAATTACAATTTTCTGAGTTTCACTGTTGATATTTTAAAGTAAAACAGAGCAACGTAATTCAACAGCAGAATGCAACTTTTGTTCACCAGATAAAATTATAAAACAAGTCCCATTACCTGCAAAAGTATGAGGCATAAGATCTGGCATCCAGTTTACAGGTACATTTCAGAATTATTGTCTTTTATCTCTCCACAAAAAATACTTGCAGTAAAATGAACCTTTATTCCTCAGATGTTAATCTGCTCCTGATGTTTGACCCCAGCCAAAAGCTGGAATCCTCAGTTTGTGAGGTAACAATTATGTCCTCAACACTTACACCCCAAAAATCAGGTCTTTAAACAACTTTAGCAACAAGGAGCAAATCAGTAACAACAACAACAACAAAAAAAGAAAAAAGAAAAAAAANCAGAAGTATTCAGATATCATGCAGGCTTAATTTCTTATCGTCCTTTTATAAAACAATTAAAAAAAAAAAAAAAAAAAAAAAAAAAAGCCCAGTTTTTCCCAGCAATAGTTTATGATGAAGAGTGTTCCATGGAAGATAGATACTGAGTTCAGAAAGGAAATCAAATTTAGACATGATATCAAGTATCCTGATTTTCCCACAGGAAACTAGCTGTTGAGGTATTAAAATAAAAAAAAGGTGGCACAAAATTACTGTCTTTATATATATATATATATATATATATATATACACACTAATATATATAATTCACTTACCTCTGTAAAGACCAAAAAAGCCTTCAAAACGCAAAACCTTTTTAAAGCAGTCAAAGCTGTTTTTATACATCAACTCTCCTACGACTGAACCTGTGGAGCGCTGATTCTGCATACGAGTTTTCACCAGATCTATGGGATATACTGCAGTAGCACCAACAGCTGTAAGAAAGCATTTGGAGTATTATTTCTGCAACACCCCTGTTGGTGTAGTATATAATTATTGCGATGATTTTCTACAGCATATATTTAAACATAAAGAATATATAAGCTAGTAAGATCTCTGATACATTCAAAGTAAGAAAGAAAAACACTGAAGGTCTAGGAAAAAAGTCTCAAAAAGAACGGATTGTAGTACTAGATAAAATAGGGTGTGTAGAATGAAGAATACCAATCTGAATTACCACTAAGGAAATTTGTTACTGGCATAGTTTCAAAGGACTGTGGAGGGATTCTAGAACCCAAGTGATAAGGAAAGAAAAGGAACAGCACAACCAAAATGGTTCCAGCATCCAATTCTTCACATGTATAACCAAAACATCCAACTTAGATAAGATCATGTGGTCAGGCAAAACAGTGTTAAACTAACTTAAGTTTGAAAACAGAAAGCAGAAATATTACTCACCTCCAGCAACTGAGCCTAAAGTGAACCTGTAAGCTGACTCAGCTATCTGGAGCCAAATAGGTCTGCCTACTTCGCCAAAAGATTGCTGTGTGAGGGAAAAAAAGCAAGAAAAAAAGCTTGAAAATCTACACAGGAAAACAAAGGCATCTGTGAACTGCTTTTACAATGTTACAGAAAGAATCTAATAAAAATTGGTGGCTTTATGTCTAGGAGGAATAAGAAAAAATAATTACTAGAAAATGTCTATCGTGCCTAATGAATGAAGTACATTCTTCAAATACTCCTTTTAGAAAATATTCTTCCTTATGTATTCCTAGTTATGCCAAAACCAGCACACCAGCATAACTGAAACAACGATGCTCAAGAAAAAGAAGACGGAAACTCTAAACAACTTTGCTGTTTTCCATTCTGTTGCCTTTGAATTTGTAAGGCATGGAACTCCCTTTTGACTCAAATAAAATTCAGCATCTCAAAAGGAATGCAGTATCTCACAGACAGGCTCTATCAGCACAGAACATATTTAAAGATTACATATCCATTAATGCATAGCATAAACATGAGATTTCATGTCTTCAAAACAAGCAAAAAGTCAATTATTCCTAAAAGTAAACTCCACAAGACTTTTTCATGCAGTTGTTAATTTACAGAGCAACGCTGACCTCACGCATTTCAATGACATACACTACTGTAAATGTGTTACCGTTCTAAATAATAAAATCTGCAGAGAAAATGTTTGCAGAGAAAATATCTGCAGAGATTCATAATCATATTATTAAATGGCTATTAGAAACAAGGTAACTGATAAACAAAATGTGTTCACAAACTTGCACTATGCAGTATGCAAGACGGGCCAAATTTTCTTCCAAACATAAATAAGACCATTAGAGAAGAATTGATATCATGTAGTATAACTTGTCTAGGCTACCTAAGGGGCCAAGATATTAACTGTTAAATTCCATAGTAAAGCAGATACTGAAGTCCATTTTCCTGTTTTTATGAGACACAAACCCGTTTTTCTTAGAAGTACCCTGTATATTGTTAGCAGATGTGCTCCTGACAGCAGAGCTGGAATGTCTACAGCCCCTAGACTGTCACAGGAGGCTTTAGTCTGATGCATATTAGGAATTTTCAAAGATTGCCACACACACATTTCACAGTTCACTCACCAGGGCTACCCAACCAAGGTACATTCAGCTCACCGAACCACAGAAAGACAGCGCCCACCTCAGCACAAGCTACTCTCTTTGGACCGGTGTTACATTGGATGTGCAAAAACTTGACTTTAATGCATAAGATTACACTGTATATACACAGTGCAGGACAAAAGCCTACGAGGTCAAGGTGAGATCATTACCTTTAAAAAACCATGGATTATATTTTATACCATTTTTCCACAGAATAAAAAGGTACAACTAAAACCACTTCCCTCCACAAGACATTCTCCTCCGCCACTATACAGTTTAACAGAGAAGAATAGAGAAATTCTAGGTAGTACCAAAATTACACACTGCACATGCAGATCAGCATAAAAAAAGCATAAATCAAACATACTGCCTTTACAAGCAATAGAAGCAATAAATCCAAAGAACATTCTCACTATTATAAAACTAGTACGATTTCCTATTTAACAAAAAAACAAAAAAAAACATAAAACTCCCCCAAAGGATAATAAAAACAAAATAACCACAAAAATAAATTATAAAATTGAGATATATTTCTTTTGATTCATGTAAACAAAAGACACATGCAATAATATACCCCAAAAAGCCTTAGAAGCAGAACTAGTTCTTCATTCCACAGAAATTTTCTCCTAGTTTAGCCCACCTGCTGCCTTTCAGCTGTTTTAAGATTACTCTTTTTTTTCTACGCTTCACACGGTTCTCATCAAAATCCAATCATTGCATTTAGACATTAATCTTAGTGAATGCATCACTGAATGTTAAAAATCAAATTCTTTCTGAAGGAAATGTCACTTTTATATTATTAAATAAGTGTTCACAAAGTTTTCAGTTTACTTGTGTGTTCAGATGGATATGTAAATGAATGTAATTAATGCTATAGCTTTCAATTCATGAATATTTATAAAGAGAAAATTACTGTAGCTGTCATCCCCATAGGATATTCAGCTGCTAAGCTTTAAAAAAATTGTACACAATGAAAAAAAATTGACAATAAAGTAAACATAGTTGAAAGCAGGCTAATTTTCATTTCTACCAAATCTATACAGAGTGATTTTATGTAAAAATTTAGATTTTTCTTTACAAAGGGATTTTTAAGTCATATAAAACTCATTACAGAATTGGCTTCATTTTCCAGGGACAGCTGGACCACACTGGGATGATATTTGCTCTTCATGAACTGGTATCTTTCATTTTGTCTATACACTTAACTTACTGTTAATATAGGGTTCACTTAGGATATGGTCTAAACAAAGACAGTTCCTTATAAATGAAAAAAAATTCAATTTCTGGTGTCTGGTTTTAACACAGAATATAGAATAAGATGAAAATACAATGTATTACTTCAAGAGCGTGAAAAGAGTACATTCTGTTCTAGTGATGAGTAAAGCTTTTATCAGTGAATTCATTTTAAAAGAGTGCCAAACTATAAAGGTAGTTCTGAAAAGTAGAATAAGTCAGTATTTTTCTACTCAGAAAAGTGAATACTAAGACACTGATTAAAACCAAACGTGGCTGTGGAATGGTATTACAAAACTTCATCGAAAATATTTATTAGCCTAGATAAACGTTGTATCCACATTTCAGGGTCATTCCATTCCATCATTCTTGTCTTCAGGAATCCATAGGAAGACTGTTACCACTAAGCAGGTTTTGGACACGTATTGACTCAGGTATGTCTAACTGCCTAAGGACAACTAAGGACAACAGAGCGGTAAAATTAAGAACAGAGCAGAGCTCACTATGTTTCAGACTAATTTGTTTGAAAGATAATCAAATTATTAAATTCAGCTCTAATAACAGTAATTAAAATAGCATAAGTTAAACACCTGCATAATGCTTGGTCCTAAATCTTTAGTTCTTGCAGTTGTAAAATGAGCCACTGAAGTAAGAAACAATTTATATTTAACATCCAACCGCACAGCCTGGAGCTCCTGTGCTGTACTACACATGTGGATGTTTACTAAGGAAACTACGATAAAAGCAAAGCTAGCAAACATAAATGTAAAGCTCTGGTGAAATAAAGAGCTGACATTCTATTACGGTATTTTTCATCTTCTAATTCTACCCTTTCCATCAATCCCAATATATTTGAAGTTCCCTTCTACTGTCTAGATCAGACAGCCAACAAGTACAGTAAAACTCAATCATCATTTTAGATAAATGGGTAAGTCAATAATTTCATCCCATTTTTCAAACAAGAACACATTTATAAGCTTTGCATTCAATATTCGTATTTTTTACTACCTGTATTGAGCTTGTGTGGCAAAGCTGGGGGCGGGGGATACAGGGTTGAATTCTGTCAGAAGCTGCTAGAAGGTTCCCCCATGTCTGACAGAGCCAACAGCAGCTGGCTCCAGGACAAGCCCACCTCTGGCCAAGGTCAAGTCCATCAGTGTCAGTGGTAGCACCTCTGGGATAATGTATTTAAGATGGGGGGGAAAATCCCTGTGCAATGGCAGCTGGAGAGAGGAGTGATAACGTGAGAGAAACAATTGTGCAGATAGAAAGGTCAGTGAAGGAGCAGGAGGAGGTGCTCCAGGCACCGGAGTAGAGATTCCCCTGCAGCCCGTGGTGCAGACCATGGTGAGACAGCTGTGTCCCCGCAGCCCATGAAGGTTCACAGTGGAGCAGAGCTCCACCTACAGATACTGTAGGACCCCACACAGGAACAGGCAGATGCACCCCAAGGAGGCTGTGACCACGTGGAGGACCCAAGTGAATCTATTCCTGAAAGACTCCACCATATGGAAGGGATCCACACTAGGAGGATTTTGTGAAGAAGTGCAGCCCATGGGAAGGACTCATGCTGGAGAAGCCCATGGAACGTTGTGTCCTGTGAAAAACCTTTTCAGGAGTGAACAAAGTATTCACAGTAAGGAATCCAAGTATCCATATATGCTCATTTCTAAACAGGCCATTCTTCAATACGACATCTCATACCTTGTTTAGACACATACAGCCTAGCCCATTTCTAATCTTCCAGCAATACACACAGCATGTTTCAGGAATCTGTTTAAAGTGCATTATTCTTATTTTTCAGTTGCTAGTAATTGTAAACATTCACTCATGTTCATTTATATTTTTCTTTTACCCACCTGCCTCTGGAGTTCTGCCAGGTTGTAAGGTAATGCACCTTCAGCCAGTGGTGCTATTCTCTCAATATCTGCCAAAGTTAAGCGCCTTCACACAAGGTAGAGAAAAGCAAATTACCATTAGACAAAGCATCAAACATATTCAGTGCAGTATTCCTGGTCACACCCCACAGAGTACATCTGAGCTTAAAAAAAGACACTTGTCATATTTGAATGCACACCTAAGAAGTCTGCTACACAGCATTAAAGAATGCTTGGAGATGAAGAGAGCACAGATTACTCAGAAGCGAGTTCTTCATTACTAGTAATAAGAAATATAATACACAAATTAAACTATTTCTAGCTATTCCTATGTAAGATTTTGCATGCATTGAAGATCCATGTAAAACATCAACCAGTGCACTGTAGCCTTTTGGGAGTACTGTATTTTGCTATTTCATATGTATACTTACAACACAACAATCAATAATTGTGCTTGACATACACAATTCACTTACAAAACCCATGCACACAACAAAACCAGTTTACATCTAATAAATTACTGTAACAATATAATGGAACACAAAACCTTTTAAAATTAAGATGAAAATAAGTAGTCACAGGGAACACAAAATTATGATCGCAAAATGATAAAATTCATGATTACGTTACCCAGTAACACTGTATAAATCTGTAAGTTGGTAGAGAATATCTATTTCCAGTGGTGTAACTTGCCCAAAGTGAATTGCGGAGTGTGTAAATTCCTCTGAATTTAAAAAGGAAAGAGAAATACAGTGACTGTGTTATTTGTCAGATTTCCTCTTTGAATCCTTACAAATAACTTTAGTATCATAAAAATGAAGTCAATCAATAAGAAGCAAAATCTATAATGCAAAGGGAAAATGTATCTTTAGGAGAACATCTATCCTGAAACAGGACTTTCTAACACAGATCAAGTCTGACTCCACAGCTCTGATTTATGGTAAGAATTCACCAAAGACAACAAAAATCCTCAAATTAACTTAATAAAACAACAGCCACAATTTGTGATTCTTGCTTCTGAAGTTCTGCAAAACAGAACAGAACAATGGTCCATTATTCACAGCTTTAAGGGAAACTGACTCATCTGTTCCCATCATGTCCAGACTTCTTCCTCTACTAGCTCTGAAGGACCCCAAGTCTAGGTATTCATCTGACCAAATTACACAACATTCATGACATAATTGGCAAGTTTTAGTTAACAGGTCTGAGTAGTGAAAACACAGAAGCCTTTTTTCTCAGTGCAAATCCAAACAAGGTATTTTTACGCTTCTGTACTAAAAAACATTGCTAGGCAATTTGTTAGCACAATTTGGAGAACAGGCATTTTATGCTTTCCTTTGGGGAAAAATATGCAGAGCATATGAATAAACGCCAAACAAAGAAGAGGAAAAAAAAGTAACTTGGCATGCTTTTACCACACAATGGTTTGGCTGGCCCCATCCACACAGGTAGTAAAATTAGTGATAAAATCTGTCATAAAATGGCTGCAAAAGCAATCTGCTTATGCCTGTGGTAAGACTGAAATAGGGCAACCCTTCACATGCACAGGGATTTGTTATGTACTAACTGGCATAATCCATATATAAAACCTCTCTGATTTTCAAACTTTACCGGTCCTACCACATTCCCTGGGAACTTCCTATCCCTAAGCAACAACACATTTCTTTCAAGGAGTTGCAAAATCCTCAATATTATACTGACTTGCAGTTACTCATTCAAACTAATAAGGCCAACACAACTCCTGACAGAATCTTCTCCTTAATGAGCTAACTGAAAATACTTACTAACCTGTGAGGATGAAAATCACCCACAGCTAAAAAAACACCCTCCCACTGGCCCTAACCTCACATACTACCGCAGCTTCTGACTCACCTTAACCCATACGCATCACCAATTACAAAATGGATAGAACTAAAAAATTAATAAAATACAGGAAATATACCTTACCTTTTGTAACTTCAACATCTCTTCTTGTACCTGCTATATTACCGTATATCTTCCTAACAAGATCCATGTTATTCAAAAGGGCATTAAATGCATTAAAAAAGGAGAAGCTGACCTGATGTGAAACAGTTCCACCAGCTACCTTTAAAAATTAAATGAATACAGTTAAGTACCTTAAGCACTTTTACAACATCTCATTACAATTACAGAAACATCCATTTGAGCAAATTACGAAAGAATTAAAGATATCTTTCTATTCCTGTAATTTTAAGATACTTTTAATAGAAACATGAGAGGAGAATTATCAAATAGGACACTATTTTTGTGGTAAAGACTGAACACTAGGAAACAATTAGGAAATAATCATATAAGTAGATTATTATTCAGTTTATCTGATAGACACACTAGAAGTGTCACTGAGTAATTTTCTAAAAGAGAAATGCATGCAAATGCAAATGACTGCTTCTTGTATCACACATCAATGACCATTTACTTCAAAGTCTAAAGTTAGTAGATACTATAAATTTTATGGAAGACAATATGCCTTATTAGTAAGGCAAGGCAAGATTTGTAGGTAAGATATCAATATAAAAGTTATTACTTTATCTTTTATATAAATTTCATTCTTATGTAATTTTCATACTACATACTTTCAGATTATAACATGTATGTCATTACTTTACCTACAGATCTTGCCAAACTATCAGAGCTGTAACCATTCTACCTCTAGAATCTACATACTGATTTTCCAAATTCTGATCTGAAAAAGAAAAGAATGCAAGAGTATATAAAAGGACAACATTGTAGGTAGTCTCTGGATCCTGAGATGTCATATATTCAAATATAAAAACTGGACATTTTTATCCTAAATGACTTCCATTGGATTTGATGATTTTAAGGATGATTTTCCTAAATGGTTCTACAATTCTGTGCCAAGTAGTTTGCCCTGCTCTAGTGGAAAGTATAGTAGACTAACTCAAACTGCTTCCAGTGGCACCTTAAACATGCAAAACCAGACTGCCAATCTTTTCCCTACTGCAACCAAGGAATGCTGCCATGTTTCACCCTGTCCACTCTATTATGAAGCAGATAATCTCCAGCACCAAGGCCATGAGTGATAAACAGGTAGAAGACAAAGTGGGAGAGAAGCAGTGCCATCTTAAAACATTACAGCTATTGAACACTGAATTCAAGGGTTTTTTAACACTTACTGAAACTAAATTTTCTTCCACAAATGGAGTTAGCATATGGGAGCGAATGGTAACCATGATCTCATTGAAATCCAGCCCAGTTATCAAACCACTTTTATTTTTGTCCTTCAATGCAAAGGCTTGTCTTGCATGTTCTGACTGCAGCTCCTAGAACGAATATTCAGAGATAGCAGATTAGAAACAAATTCTGCAACTCACTCTTCACAAAACATTCACTAATTTCATATTCTTATGCTCCAATAGGTATGTGCATATAGACAATAGCATAACTGCAGTTTAAACTTCAAGGCCAACTCAACTAAAACAAGTCTGCATACTGATTCTATTCACAGATTCATTCCTCTGCCAAAGAAAAGCCTCAATTCAATTGTAAGGAAACATGCACTTTCACTACATGATTTGAGAAATTAACTTCACATACCCATCCATGTCTTGCCTGCTATCTATTCCTTAATTAAATACATAAGTGCTAGAAAAACTTCTGATACTGATCTGGAAGACGCAAAGGGAGCTCATCTCTCACACATCCAACATGAAATATGACTGGGCTATTATATACTAACTCACTGGAAAGTAGCTGAAAATAGACAGGAGGACAGTGAAAATTATACAATATAGATTTAGAGTGTCCCAAACAGCTATCTCCAATAATGTCAGAAATGGTCATTCATTTCAGACAATTTAAAACTCCCATACAAACTGCAAAAACCTTGATACAAAGATCACTGTGGAAACCTAACCTCAGGATAATAATGATAGTTGTAAAGTCTATGTCCAGAAAAAGTTGTTTCCTTCTATTCAAGCAAATAATAAAGCACATTCAGCTGTCATTCAGACCTCTAGAAGCTGCTGAAAAAAACCCATGTTCTGACAGACAGTAAGAAGAGGGCAAACCATCTAGCTTATGTCACCTTTACAGTAATTTCTCAACTCTCATAACTTCATCATCAAGGTTTTCTGTATCAGAGTACAACAAACCTGCTCTGACCCAAGTCCCAAACCCCAGGGGATGGTGTTAGACCAAATGAGAAAAACAATCTTACCTAAAGGATGGATAACAATATCCAGTTTATGTACATACTGAAATTACTGCAACCCATACTAGCCTTCCCTACTAAAGGTTTTTATTATATGACGATAGTGAGAGGTTACTATATCTTACATGACAGTATCTTGGAAAAATAAACATAAAACCAGAACAGATATTTATCACTTTGCTCTGAGTTCCCAGCAAACCGTTTTGGAAGCAGGTGCAGAGGGCCATAAAAATGACAGAAGACTGGAGCACCTTTGCTATGAGAAAGGCTGAGAGTTGGGGCTGTTCAGCCTGGACAGGAAAAGAAAACAGAAGGCTCCTGGGAGACCTTACTGCAGCCTTTCAATATTTACAGGGGGCTTATAAGAAAGATGGTGATTGACTTCCTAGTATGACCTGCTGTGATAGGACAAGGGGTAATGATTTTAAACCAAATGAGGGTGGTAAAGAACTGGAACAGGTTGCCCACAGAGATGGTACATGCTTCATCTCTAGAAACATTCAAGGTCAAGTTCAACAGAGCTCTTGAGCAACCTGATCTTGTTGAAGACATCCCTGCAGACTGCAGGGGGGTTGGACTAAATGACCTTAAAGGTCCCTTACAACCCAAAATATTCTATGATACGATGAGGTATTTTTATCCTGGACAATAATTACAGATTATGTCAAAGCACATCTATCACTCCTCACTTTTAAGATTGTACATACAAAAGTTTTCTTGCAAAAAAAGCAGCTCTAGAAGTGTATAATCTACTTTACTTCACATCTACTAGACAGGCAATTGTAAGTAATATCACGAGGTGACCATTGTATGTTAATTTATGGAATTCCGTGCAATTACTAACAATTCTGTAAACTTCCATGAATTAAAATGTAAATTTCTCCTACTTTGCTCCTTCTTCATCCTTTATAGATGACATTTTCCTTTCCTTCCTTCTGGTATAATGTTCAATTCATAATATGTTTTAACTGTAACTTTTTGGCTTAGCACGAAGTGCAGTTCAACAAGTGAAATTCTTTAAAACCCGATCCCTAGATGGTAGCTCAGCAACATCTCAGGAAATCAGATTTACTGCCTGCAAGCTGGCTGCATTTAAGACCCAACTCCCAGTATATGTGTGGTAGCATGCATGCCAGTGAGAGAAAAAAAGTGGTAAGTATTAGGATAATGTTTATAAAACCAAAAGAAATGTTACAGAAACTAAAACCTCTGTATGGGAGGTTTTATGGTCAATAAAACTAGCTATAATAAGGATGCTATTTTTCTCTGATAGAGTTTAGTTTTGCTATTAAATGCCTATTTGCTCTTTTATTTAAATTTGCTATTAAATTAAATAACAGAAAAAGCAGATCCTCAACCCAGTTTAACAACAATCAGTAAAATGGTTAATTTCACAAAGAGTATGTTTTGTCCCATTCTTTTAAAGGATGGTGTTCAAGTTAAAGCACAATAAGTACACACTGTTTACAAAACTGGTATGGAGAAACAACAGTTCATCATTAACTGTCACGATTAGTATCACATAATGATTATCACTACCAGAATAAGCTCAAAATTTATAATGGTATTAGTGTATTATTAAAAGTTAAATGAACTTCAGTTCCAATTTTGGAACAAGGTTAATAACTGACCTGAAGAAACTGAGTGAACTCTGAATAGTTAAGATGCTTCTTCCTATTGTGTCCAAAATGCAGTCGAATAAACTCACAGTCCCAGTTGAACGGGATTTGAAGATGAATAAGCGTTTGTTCAAATATTTCTTTGACATTTGCTTTGGGGAGGGAAAAACAACAAGTGAGCCTTGGGGTACAGTAAATCTACAAACATTCCAGTTAGGATATAAACAAATTATGATTTCAGCAGCTGTTTAAGAAGTGTTTTAGCTTGTTAAGAATAATTGCTAACCAAACCTTTACAGACCTGTAAAAGAACACATTTGAGACACAACATGGTACTTTCTGTATTATTGCATAAAACCTTGGAGTGTTTTATTTAGTTTTAATTAAGATGCAATTTCCCTCATACATGACAAATAAAAGCTGTTTTGCATTCTGATATAAAAATCAATAGCGGTTCTCTGTCTTTGCCAGCAGTCAAATAAGGCCCTTTATCAAGAGCACGAATACCTGCACTACAATCTCAGGCAATATTTGTCACACTAAATATGGTTTGATTGAAACTTGATTATTACAATCACACTCTCTGAATATGGCTATTGAAGATAGGTATAAGAAATGACATCTAAAACATATCATTAACTCAGCAGAAGGCACGTTATTAGATGCTTTTGATAAGGCCTTAGCACAAAAATCAAATCCTATAAAACATAATTGGTAGTCTCAGTTATTAAAATGTTTTAAGATAAGTGAAGATAGAGATGTCCTCTTTTAAATGAAGTAAAGAAAATCTGCCATTTCAGATTATGAAATTCTCCACATGTATACTGTATAACTGAAATCTCACTGCTAAACATATTATCTGAATTCAGTCAAAAACCCCATCTAAAAAACAGCATGAATTATTCATACACAGCATTGCCATGCTGCAAAACAAGCCTGCTTTTTGTGCAGATTATTAAACACATGAACTGTGTAACAGGACATCTACCCATACCACATGAACACTTTTCAAAATTTCCCTCACAGTCCCCAAAATAGTTTATCAACCTAGAATCTAATAACAACCAAAATAAAATGTGGCATAGTTTAAATTTAAAATAAAATACAAAATATTTTAGCAGATAACACACCTTTTATATGTTTAAAGTTTTGCTAAAAGACAAAATACAATGAGAAGCACCTTAATTATCATGTGATAACTCTATCAATACCTATTTACTTCAAGTAAGTGTATTGCTTTCTCTGTGCTAAAGGCCTACTTGATTTACTCATTGTTTCAATTCTGTAGTCTTTCTACTAGTTCTAGATCAAATCTAGGCAAACCTCTGTATGGTTTTATCCTTTCAGTGAGGAAAGGAAGGGAAATGTCCAGAATGTATGTCTCAGAACAGGGGTATACAAGGTAGGAAGGATCCCTTGGCTAGATCACCTCCTTCACAGTTAGACTCAGATTACATATTAAAGGCCAGATTATGGCTAGTGATTTAACTCTTATGTAACCGTCTATTGTTTTGTTTTGTCTAATGTAATGTTTTGACTATACAATTATATATACTATATAAGAGTATAGCCAAAAATCTACAATTTAAACCCGTTTCCAATGCAAGGTAGGCTGAAAGACTTGTTTAGGTCAACAAGAAACCTAAAAAAATCTGACTATTTGTAACTGTCTATTCATACCTACTCACCAGTATCAATATGCAAGGTCAGGTTAAGAAAAAGAGAAAGCACCAAATACATAGTGCTAAACTATTTTATTTCGCCATACTTCCTTTGAAAGTTCCATCTGCAGTAGATTTATTCATCATCGTTGAAGATCAAGGAATCAAGACACGTACATTTAAATTCCCCACTTACCACTGATTCACTGCAGCTTCTGGCCAAGCTACCTTGAGTCTCCATGTACTACAAACACAAACAGGTCAGTGCAGCTCACTATGGAGCCTGCAAAACGGCAAAGAACTGTGAACAGACCAGAAGACAGGCCTGCTTCATTGGATCTGTTGACTTGGCAACTTAATGTACAAACAGGGTGCCAACTGGCTACTACCAACATGTATGTAAAACTGACTTCTAAAACACACTGAGCTCCTCTAATGAAAACTTAGAAAAGAATGTGCTGAAGCAGCCAGAAAATTTAAATTGTATTTTCAGTTGTTAACCTTAGAGAAAGGTAAAAAACCTTTTTTCTTTAAAAATTTTATTTTCTTATCCATCCATGTTCCCTGAGACAGATTTTTCACTTGTTTTTAGTAAGACAAGCCCCTGGTGTTTTCATAACTCTCAAGCATTTAACTGTATACTACTTAAACCAAGAGTCCATTTCCTGCACTTAATTTTTTTCTTCATAGAAACATTTACAATTAGTCATCAACATATCACCAGTCAAGATTCTTCAGCACATAAAAATAATAGCTAAATCAATAAATTTACATTCAATAGTTCAGTGTATTGGTACTTGATGAATTCTAGAAATGGCTAACTAGCTTTAATAAATTTATCCAAACTAGCCTATTGCTTCTCTTCTCTCACACACAATAATGTATTCTGCATGTATTAAAATAGTCTGGGCTTGAAGATATGCTCTCATATATAATGCTTAATTAATTCCACATTGGCTTTGTACATGAAACGCTTGGGGTACAGAGGCAAAACTGTGCACTTCTTCTGAAAAATCACTGAACCACAGAATGATTTGGGTTGGAAGGAACCCTAAAGATCATCTAGTTCCAACCCCCCTGACATGGGCAAGGACACCTTCCACTAGACCAGGTTGCTCAGAGCTCCTTCCAACCTGACCTTGAGCACTTCCAGGGATGAGGTATCCACAGCTTCCCTGGGCAACCTGTTCCAGTGCCTCATCACCCTCACAGTAAAGTAACTGACACAGTTAAACCCATGGAAACACTACAACAATTTTCCAAAGCCACCTGAGATTCTCAAACACCTATTAATAGGTGCTAAAACTTACTACGTCTATGCAAGAGCAGGGGTGCTTTCTTCTCAACATATCAACAATATCTTTATTATCCAATTTTGCTGGCTCTTATTAACAGAAATAGCCATCACCACGGCAAACAACTTGTGTGATGAGAAGCAGCAAACAGCCAATCACATTTCAGAAATTATACACAATGTGATCAGCACCTACACTTTCACCACTATTATGATCGAATGTTTAATTTTTAATTTTTTTTTTCACAGTAGAACCAAAGCACTGACAACAGAAACCACAGGCAACATTAAGGTACAGATGCTGGCTTGTTTGTTATTTTTTTTTTTTTTTATCTCCCTCAGTCAAAACGTAGTAATGCTTCTAAATTAAGATAAACTACAAGTGTTTCAAACTTCCAACAGAGCTATTCTGCAGGGGGCAAACAGCAAATTATTTTTCAAGCCTTTCATTCTAGTATGACATTCTACAGAATGCATTCATTGTCCCTGTCAATACATGTTGCTCATTTACTAATGCCTTCTACTCTTTGCTCACCTTTCTGCAGTGGAATTCTTTCCTACTGAGCTGATAACTTTCTTTCCAGGCTTACAGTAATGCATTTTCTTCTCAGATAGGCATACAAGTCAGCAGCCTGATGACATACTCAACTTACCATCAGCCCCAGGAACAATAAACCTACTACTCTAGTGTACTAGCACATTACCTCTGAGGCGACACACATTCTTTCAAGATTGCTTCAGAATTTCCCCACCCAATCATTTTAAACAAATTATAGATGTCTGGAGCAGCTATCTGCAGGCAGCACACATATGACTGGCTCAACTTCCATCAAACACTGTTACCTATCGGGCTCAGAAAAACGATACAAAAACCCAAAGATTCCAGGCAATAATCAATTTCATATAAGGAAGAAGAATACTTTAAATTATAAACACTATGATGTCCTGTTGGTGGCCCATCATGGGGATGAGCTCAATACTCCAAGTACACCTTGAGGTAGTACCTATTATTTATTTTGACTTATCAGCTCCCCAAGAAGCAAAGTGGAAAGCTCATACAATTCTAGTGCCATCAACCTGTTAACAGAGTTTGCCATTCCCTCGCACCAGTAATGAAAAAGCAATCACACTTGTTAGGACACAAAAATATAAAGGTGATAAGTTTTAAGCAGCAGTGTAGTATAGTAAAGCTTTGTTGTTTAACAGAGCTGTTTTGGATTTTTTAAAATCTGTCTACTCAGTAATCTACTGTCCAATTTGTGCATATTTCATGCCTAATGTACATAACGCATTTTAACATTTATATGTTGCTATTTTTCGCTTTCTGATAATGGCATATTTTCATCTTGAAGCATAAAATAAGGAATAACAGTAAAAGGTAGAATGACTTTTTTGTAGCACCTGATGCCACAGAAATATATTAAGAGTAATCCAAATGTTTTTATTTGTTAAGAGTAATCCAATAATTATTTTTATGGGAGAAAGTGAGAAAGCTAAACTAGACAGTTACAGTTTTACTTATTAAAAGGATTAGTGATTCTATTGAAAGATGAATGACAACCATAACAAAAAACTGTCAATGCATGTAATTTGAACATGAAGTTCTCCTTTTCTGTTCCCTCTTGTTGAACTGTGGTTTTGAAAAAAATATATTATTATTAAGAGAAGGGGTTCCCATTCTACATTGCTCACAAGTATTTAAAACTGTAGTTTAAGTCTGAAAAAAAATTAAAAAAAAAAACAAAACAAAACAAAAAGCCATGGAAAAAACAAAGTCCTAACAGTGATGTTTCCTACATTATCTACATGTGTTAAGCAAAAGACACTTTGAAAACAGGCAACTAATGCAGGGGCTACCACCAGGCCAAAAAAAATAGCAGTTCTGGTTTATAGTACACTTGATGAAAGCTCCGATTTTTTCCTCATATCCTCAAGTCTGTAGTCATGTAATTATGTGTCTTTTTCTGTTTACATTTTAAAAGGTTTCCAGTCTTTATGATTGCCAATAATATTTTAGAAAACAGAACTTTTAAGATTAAATCCAAATCCTAGCATTTTCAATCCAGCTGCCCTTTTCAAAATGGTGAACAAGTGAGTACCAGAAGTGATCCCTGTTTCCTGAAAAACAATACTCATAAGCAAAGCACTAACATGTATTCAACTCCTTTCTCTTGATCTTGCTCATCTTCTTCCAGTGTTCTCAAACTCTTATGTCATGATTAAGGCAAACCTGAACTTTCTCAGATTGAAACTTGCCTAAGAAAACGAATTGGGCAAAACTTCAGTACCCCTGTATACTCAAATTCTGAAACTACTAAATTCACGTTCAGTATTTCAGTTCACCAATACTGTACAATTTTCACATAGTAGCATTATGAGGCATCTGATCACCTTCCTCCCCCCAATGACTTCCAAGACGCTGTTATACGCTGCAAAATATTTGTAATTAGATTTTGAGTGCAGGATGTTTCTAAAAGCCTTAAGTTCAGTTCCATAAATGTTTACCAATTATCTCCACAATAATTCTGAATACTGAAAAATCATGAACATATTTTAGTTCTATGTTTCTCTCCATGCTAGCATGTGTATTTAACTGTAAAAGCATCTCTAAAACTCTCCAGTTTATCAGAGAATGGCTTTCTTTGTGGTGACTCTACAAGGAAGAACAGCTGGGAAATGCCTTGAAATTGTATATTCCAATTAAAAGTGATGCAGTCCAGATCATTGTATGGTGTGCCAGAGACAGATTACAAAGAATCCTTTTACTTCCAGTTAGACAACCTATTTTTCAGAGAAGTTTCACAGATAATCACAAACTTCACCTTTTAAACACAGTAAGGATTATCTGCTTCAACATCTGAAAAAACAAATAGCTGGAGCACATTTAATATTCAGGTTTGCTTTAACCTGAATTCAAGCCAAAAGACCTGCACAGAATAAAAATAATATTCCTTAGTACAACAGCATTAATTTTATGGAGTGTTTTAAAATATTTCACTCATGTTAAGTAGCATAGTCAGTTATATCCCATGATCAAAAGAGCAAAGGGCTTGTCAGTCTTCTCTGGCTACAGACAATAACCTGAAAAAAAAAAAAAATCACTTGTCTTCATCAGCTTTAATTGTTAGCATTTAAATATTTTATGGATAATGCAGTATTGTAAGGGTTCAGCAGCTACACATTTCGCATAAAATATTCACCTAGGAAGCATTTATGAAGACACAGAAGCACTTGATCAGGAATACATGCTTTTTCTCTATTTCTCCACGATTAAAAAGCCATTTAAACTACATTGGTACTTGTAATCAACAGGTTATTAGGAGTGTCATTTCACTGCTTTTTATTCACCAAGCTGACAGCAAGTCCAGTGCAGCAGAAACAGGTAGAGAGTACTGAGCACGCTGTGCAGTTTGCTCAAACAAAGCAGGTCGTTTCATGTTCTTGCAATGGACCTACTTTACAGATGTTGCAAAATACCAACTACACACTTATGGCAGTCATTCATACAGGATTTCTGGGTGTCCAAAACTCCTGCAAAAGTTTCCCAAACCAGTAAGAAAGTAGTAGATGACATTAAAGTGGCAGAAGGCTTTATGTTTCAACAATTCCAACTAACATGATATTGCAAAAGAAGACACTGATTATCTCAGCACAGCACAGCTGAAAAGTATTTCTACAAAACAGCCTCTAAAGTTTCTAAGTTCTTCTGTGATACAACTTAATTAATAGTTTCATCACTGGAGAGTAGGAAGCTAAATATTTTAAGAGACAAGTAGAAGACTGAGGCTCAAGAGGACTGTAAAATGCTGAATTGCTTGAGAATGGTTCAAAATCGTGTCAGTAAATAAATCCTAAACAGATGTGAACCCAAGAGCAACTTACTTTCAAATAGAGAGACAGTTGTAAAATTCAACAAGCACACTTAACTTCCTCCAGATAACTGAAAATTTGAGCAGATGAGAATACTTTTTGAGAACACGTTATCTTATGCAAGGCCAGTGCTGCTTTAAGTTACTGGTCTCACAGACCCAAGCTGATTCTGTCCTTTGCTTTGGATACATAATGCAGAAAAACCTCAGTAAATCCATGTTGCTTCTGGCAAGACTTACTGGCTTGAGTTAGCTTTGCCATCAATGCAATCACATCCACAGTGCATTTCATCTAAACTGGAAAATCTTGACCCATGTTTGCTCTCATAACCAACATGGTTTACCCACAGACTGGATACTTAATAAAAGACCTGACTTATCTCATAGTGATTCTCACACCAATTGGCTAAACTTACTCCATTTCAGTACATTTCAAATAATTTACTAAAACTTTAAAACTTATTTTTCTATATTGTCCTGTTTTTACATGAAACTAAACTCTGTGCCTTTCTGTTTATGTAGTATGAAAATGAAAGACTGCAAGTCTCATTTATAAAATAACCTCCAACAGCCGTAAGACTGACTTGAAAACTGACTGCAGGGTTGCCAAATTCTGAAGATGTCAGGTATTAATCATTCACATTTTTCATATATGTACTAATTTGTATGATATGCGTATGTAGCCCATGTTACAAACAAGGAAACAAAGTCAAAAAAGCAGCAGTAAATGTGGGAACTGTAGGACAAAAAATATGTACCATGTTAATAACGTAATGTTAAATATAGTAATAATTGCAATGTAATTAATTTGGAAAAAAAACATGAAACCAATAGTGAATTTCAAATTCCCTCAAGAATTTCCTATTCAAGATTATCAGCCTTATAAAAAAAAATCAGCAAGAAAGATACAGAAAAAACTACCAATTTTCTATTTTATAATTTCTCATTTGTGTTTTCTTTTAGACTTTAATCATATGCTCATAAAAATAACAATCCTCAGTCTGACTGAGGAATCTGTATACCATCTGAAATGGCTTTTTGTTCATTATGGAACCAGCTATTTCAAGTCTGTGCATGAGAGCTACCAAGTTCAAACCGCCATTTTGTAAGATTATTAAATAAACCATCATTAACACAGTCACATTGATTGTAGTAGTTTGCCCAGTTCCTAATGGCTGCATTTACTGACTTCACCTTTATTTAAATTCTAAAATATTTTCTTTTCAAGATGTTGTGTACCCAAATTGCTCAGTATCTGATTCTCCAGTTAACAATGTAATTTAACAGGCATCGTAAGTCACACAGTTTGTTTCCATAAAAAGACCTTTGCTTTTTTTCCCCAACAAGTTACAATTTTCATAAGAATGAAATAGTACAAACAGCAAGTGGTTACAAATCCAAGCATAGTTTGTATTTTCTTTATTGAGCGCTTTATTCTTTTGGATAGAAATAACATTTAATTATCATTCCATTTTATTAAAATTCTTACCATTGATTTATCTAATTTTCATAAACATGAAGTTTTACAAATAAAGCCTAGTCCTCCTTAAACTGCAATGTTAGTAACAATTATTTAGCAATATCATAAAGCAGTATAGTTAGCCTAAAGAATTTGGTCTGATTACTAACTTAAGTGATTAGGTAACAAAACCAAAGGCTGTATTTTCCTCCTAATTTAGCAAATTTATTATCTAGTTGTAAGTTACACTCGTAACATTAAAGCAGGATTTGCTCCTCAAGAAAAGGAATACCACCACAGGAAATCAAATTATTAGACCTCCTTAATTTCTATACTGAGCCCTTACTGCATCTAATGACAATTCTTCAAAGATATGTGGAGATCCTGAACATATTTTAAAACACCCTCATTGTTGAAGGAGTTTGAAGTCCGTGACATAGAATTTTACTTAGGATGACACTGAACATTACTGTATTTACTACTTCAGGAAAATGGAAAACCTTGATTCAAGAAGACAGAGTAAAATATATTTTGCCTCTGTGTACTTCTGAAGCTTGTATCACTTGAGAGAGAAAAAAAAGAGTTCTCATGCAGAGTCTTAGGAAAACATTACAGTACTGCACAAATGCATTTCTATGCACCTGTGGTCATGAACTATTATTATGATGGATACTATTATAAGCACTTTCTTAAACTGTTTTTCTTTAGGTATTCTTACCAAATGTTACTTCTCCATTGCCATTCCTGTCAAATAACTGAAAAGCAACAATGAATATTGCATCTGGAGTACACAAAACAGATTCAAATGCCAAAAATTCTTGGAAGGAAATTAACCTAGAAAGGAGAACAGAGAAGTTATAAAGATTTTTTAAAATTATTCGTAATACCGACGATAATTTGCATTTGATACTCTAGAAAAAAGTGTGATCCAAATATTAAACAGAACTCGAAGTTAAAATAATTAACACTCTATTACTGAAAAGTATGTTACATTTAAGTAGTTATTTAACGTTCATGCAACTCAATTTCTTCCTCTATGAAGTGACTGAATTCTTCCTATCCATCACATCAAAATATAATCCATTCTCATTGAACACCTACAAATTATTACTTTGTAATTATAAATGTAATCACACAGCACTTAAAAATTAAGATATAAAAACACCACAGAAATTCTATCACTATGAAATTTACAGGTCTGTCACTGAATTACTACATATGTGTTCCTACTATAAAAGATACTGTAATCAAGTACAGGAATACACCATAAACCATAGTTTTTCTTAAAACAATACATAACATTCATAAAAACCAAACAGATTCAGAAAAAGTTACACTTCACTATGCATATGGAAAGAGTATTACACTTCAAATATAACATGAACTGCCAGGTCATGTACTCAGGGCCAATAAAGAAAACATAAAACCAGTTGGACACAAGGACAGACATGACAAGGCAGGGAAGGATTTGAGTGTAACAGGAGATCACATGATTCTGAGCTGTGTATGCAAGACAGACACTGTGCACAGCTCAGGATGCACTAGTAAATCCAAGTCCCGCCAAACTCAGACTTGAAGGCATGCACAGATAACCTATTAGGATAGTAATAACTTTTCTAGAGGAACTTTGCTTATTCTAACAGAAAAAAAATTTAGAAAGGATCCTAATGCTGTATGTATGAAAGCTGCAGAAAGACAAGCCTGAAGCCTAGAGTAGATAAAGGATAATGGTGGCACAAGAAAATGATGGGATCTATATTTCAGTAATAAATAACCAACAGGAATAAGAACTTCAATTACGTTTTTTGTATTAAAATATTTACTAGATATCTGTAAATACTGTTAAAACAGAGAATATCACTGTTTCCTAGAAATTTTCCTAGAAAATGTACATAATTGATCTGAACTTAATACTCATCATACGACATCATTAGCTCATAGTGATTACTTCAAACATTACTGCTTATTGCTAAAGAGCCAAGTATAAATTGTGTTCCCAAGAGGGAAAAAAAAAAAAAAAAGAGAAGAAAAATCACAATATTCACACTATTTATTACTTTATCTTGTCTTTCTCTAAGTACACATGAAGCAAAATTGAAATACTTTAAAAAGGCTAAATATGTTAACCTTCTTGTATATATGCACTGCACAGGAAATACAGAAAAAAACTAGTGACTTTGAAAATAATTAAGATATGGCAAATACAAAATTATCATACTATCACATTTTAGCCACAAAAATCAGAGATTTGAGAATTTCTTCACATACAAAGTCAATTTAATCCGAAGGGTGATCTTAATAAATAACAGGTTAGTATCAAAGAAACAAATGTTCCTTTAAAATAACTGTAAATACTATCATTTCAAAATAGACCTCACATACAAGCGTAAAGCTGACACACAAATTAATTCCTAACCAGGAATCTTTATAACTGACAAAATCAAGTGATGATCTCTGTAGAATGCATTCATAGAAGCCTGAATCTGAAAGAAGACATCTTCAGAGGTGTCACTCTAACAGTGCCTACAGCAAAAGGAGATAGACACATTCAATTCCCTTTCCACATATTCAACTTGCAATGCCTCAGAGCAGGGATATCCTCTGTGATCCTCCATTAGCTATTAGGGTGGAGATAACAGGAGCTGGATTTAACAGAATGATGGAGCTTCCCACCCAATCACCACTCAAGTATCATCCACTGAACCCACTGCATTACAGAGTCCATAACAATATCAAATCACTCACCTCTCATTTTATCTGTAACATTTTAAAAAAAACTTCTTTTCCTCTGATTTCTTCTGTACTGTTACCCTTCAAAAGCACAAAGTAATCCATGTGTTTTCAATTCTTCTCTGTCTTTCCTTTTTTCCTACTGCAAGTCTTTTCTCATTTTTCCCCACACAACACAGCATTTTAGACATTATATATAGCTCTGTTGTGACTTTCCATTATGTGAAATACTAACTCTTTCTTGGGGACTTCACTTAAGAACACATTTGCAGATTTAAGAATGACATGCTGATAAAAAGGGTACCCAGAAACAAGCAGATAAAATGAATTTTGAATTACTACTGTGAATTTTCAAAGGTTTGAAGGGAGAAGAAAATATTTTAGCTGGTTTTCATACACACACACACACACGCACATATATACATATAAGTATATTCTTCAGAGAGGGTATTTATCCTAGTTTCAAAACCAGTGCCTGCAGTCTGAAGACAAAGGAATGCTTTCAGCATCAGTGAAATACTACTGTATTAAATATGTAACAGATAAGTTTAAACCAAATTCTAATTTAGAGGTCATCACATAAATTTCTCAGAACATGCACTTGTAACAATGAGGAATAAACATTTTGGAAGTGAACAGTCATCTCTTATAAGAACCACCTTACTGAGTTCCACTAAAGCAAACCAGTCTTGTACAGCAGTAATGGGAGAAGGCAAT
Source organism: Dasyornis broadbenti (assembly GCA_013397935.1). NCBI lineage: Eukaryota > Metazoa > Chordata > Aves > Passeriformes > Dasyornithidae > Dasyornis > Dasyornis broadbenti. The sequence continues at coordinate 6,558 of VZRN01004647.1, read as the reverse complement.
AGTACTCTGGTACAGTTAAGTAAGGATCAAGTTACCATTAGAATAAAGTAAAAAAACCTTTTTTTAAGCACATGCCTACAGAGACCCAGTTCCAAAATGTGCTGTTTCTGTAAAGTGCCAAACTTAAACCTAAAAGAAATAAAAAAATATTAACAATGGAAGCAACCACCAGCTTTCGGGTATTTATTTCAAGGGCAAGCTAGGCTAAGAGGACATGATAGCAGATGCAGGAATGAAATTTTGTAACAGAACCCAAAGCTTCTCAATGACTTGGCAGCACCACACTGGGCTGTCATTTAAAAGTACATGTATGGAATAGGACAACTGCTACTTCCTTGGACTTCATAAAGTAACTTTAAGTCCTTGGAAAGATGCAATGCATTCTGGAATTCAGCAGAAGATTAAAATAATTATTCATGCTGTTAGGGTCTGGATTTTGATATATTACAGCTCACTACAAATGAAAGACTATGAATGTAAAAATAAACTGATGATGATAGTGGGGCTGTAACAAATTTTTCACATGAAATATAGATTAAATACAGATTAAAGCATTTAGAAAAAAGTTTCAGACAAGTATTCAAAGAGACAAATATTTTACACTTCGAACTACATGGTAGTGCAAAATAAAAATCCCACTTTTCCCATACAGAACGTGATAAAGCACACTTACCCATACTTGATTATCTCACTTCAACTACTACCCAGATTTTAAAAAAGAAACAATAAAACAAACAAAACCAACAAAAATCTTGTATTCACAGGGAGAGTAACAAAAAGTGATGCCTGAAAGTTCCATTGTACCAGTAAAACAAACCGATTTCCTACTGTAAGAAAGACCCTTTTATAAGACATTTTCTGAAGACAAGCACACCATAAAAGAAGACCAACAGCTTTCAGAGAAACAAGACGGTAAGCATGTTGGTTTACTTTATCAATTAAACTATTATTTGAACAGACACATACAAAATTACCTTTTCAATCCATAATAAAGCAACAAACTGCAGCCATGTATTGGAAATAGAGACAGGTTATTTAGATTTATCAAATGTATGTATAATCAAATATATTATCAAAGTGCTGCAGCCTTATGAAGAGAAAAATCATAGAGCATTACATCAAACAGGAGATCCTGTATTTGTCATTTCATGTCTTTAGCACAGATACTGTGCAAGTTGCTCAGGATACTAAGCAAACTAATAAAATATTCTATAGCAGAATGCAGGAAAACAAATAATTTAAGTAACTAAGAAAGTTAAGGAGCTTTCAATTTAAAGTAAGTTACATTTATATAATTACAAATGTATTGTATACTATTTTAACAGCATTTTCTTCTCTACAAAATAAGCACTCACTTTTTGCATTCTTGACCTCTTCTCTGGTCTATCTTAACTTTCTCACTTTAACAACGTCCATGCCTCCTAATACAAGCCACTGCTAAAACTAGAAGCCTACATACAGCAAAAGAAAAGGCTCCTTAGAAGACAAATGACTTAGAAGGCACTACCTCAGCAGAGTAGACATTTTGTAAATTAGTTTCAGGGAACTGTCTAAAAGAAAGTAGGAGCATCTGTAAGCAGACTAGGAAAAGCTTTATGTGGTATGACCTGATCTTCATCAGGCAAACAACTTTTTCCTTCATAGAGCCACTAGTTTCTCTCTTTCCTAACTGTCAGCACTTTAAAAAAGACCTCAGTGGTTTGATTTGAATTGTGCACTACAGAAATAAGAAAGCTCTTCCATATTTTCATGTTTACTTACAGGTACTGAAGACTCTACACCTAATGATGGACATGGACACACAAAAAAGAACTGTTCCAGTGCAACCACACTACACTAAACTTACCTGCAGTTCAACTTCCTCAGTTTTTGTAGAATCTAATAAAATATCGTCAAAATAAATCTTGAATTTAAAAAAATCCATGTTAAACACCATAATTTTTTCTCAGTTTTCACAAATTTAGTCTATTGTACTTGTGAAAAAAACTTCTCATTTAAATAAACCTAAAGTGTAATAAAACCAATAATGTATTTTAGAAGATGAAGTTACCAAACTCATGCACTCACACATTTACCAATGCACCACAAGTTTCAAATGGAAAGCAAAATTCTCACCCATCCTTAGTTTGATCTGCCACTCCAGCCAACAGCTGCACTGTTTTAGGATTGTGATGTGGATCTGTATGAAGTCCTAGGTATTTTTGAACAAAATCCTCTGGGGTCATGTAATGCTCACCATCTTTCTCAACACTTGCATACTGGAGTAAAAATAAAAAATCAAAGCCACACAAACAAAAATTAATCAATTTAGATGCTAACTATCAGTGATTACCAAATTAGTATCTTTACTGAATATAACTTAAAATGGTGCACAACTGTCTGCACATAACTGCTCGGAAATTAAAGGGCTGGATTAAATTAACAGAGTTACTATACTAGTTTTATACTACCAACGATCAAATTTCCCTGTACAATAGATGTGTTCACATAAAGACCAATATCTTCTAATTAAAAGACAATTACATATTTCAGAAACTGGCAGGTAATTGCAAAAATTTATAAAAATTACAACCATGCTCTGGCGTTCCATTTGCAGCTACACTGCAAACACAGCACATAAATTTTCTTAAAATTTCTAGTAGCAGATACCTTCTGAATATAGTTCCTCTTATCGGTCAGGAACAATTAATTATTTTGTAAAACATATATTATTTCTTTTCTCTGTTTGTGAGAAATAAATGTTCAGATTAATTTTTATCCTGAAACGACTGTTTTTAAGGAAAAATTCATGCACACGGACACAGCTTGTTTCAGCATCTCGTGTATCTCTTCCACAGTATCAGCCTCTCACATCACCTCATCACCTCTCCCTCATCCACCCTATAGCAGTGATGACGGCTGTTTGCAAGATTCCACTGTAAACCAGATTACTTATGGAGAATTAAAATAGAGTATTTCCACTAAACAGGAACACAAAGAAGTGGACAGGAATCCCTTAATTCAGCACTGCTGCCAATATGACAGCACAACGAAACTGTGGCCTCTTTGAAGCAACTCTGAAAGGTTCTCTTCTCAGTCATACACACAAGTGACTGAAAAATGCCTCACGAAGCACAATGCTGCTGCAAGACATGAAATCCAAAGAAAATGTTACGCATGAAGGACCATCAAACATGCAGACTATGGAGCATATCTTCAAGAATAACTGAAGCCAAATGTATGACAACAGAGTGCATATCAAAGACAGTCAAAATCTAAACACCATCTTTTTTTCTCCAAACACCAATTTAACCGAGTTTATCATAAATAATAATTTATGATAACAAGTTTCACAATAAAAACTGTTTGGGGGAAGTTTTGTTAAAAAAAATCGAAACAAAAATAATTAACTGACAGATACATTGAGCTCCATATGAGAAGGTCATGGCATTTTGGAAGAGTTTGGCAGTGAGCCAGTAAATTAAGGCTTAGCTAAGTAGCTATGCATGTAAATACATTAGTCCTATGTTTTCACCATACAGCTTAATAATTTTTTAGCCCAAATTAGGCAATTGTAAATTATAATTTAATTTGACTATAAAACATAACATACCAATTAAATCTTCAACTCTGTTACTTTATAACACAAAATTCTTACTATACATTTATAGATTGTCTCAGGAAGGCACTTGATGAATTTCCATGAGACTTTTTTTTTAAACATGCACACGTAAGACAAATATACAAACCTCCTACTCTAGTTTACAAGATGGTGCAAGGTATGACCACACTTTAAAGAAACAATGCTTTGGAAATTTCTTTTTATTTTTCTCCACCTTGCTCAAACAGGTTACACTTGATCTCAGCAGGCACAGAATAATTCAACTATATTTTCCAAAGGCTGACTATGGCTTCTCTAAGAAAAAGAATGAAGGTTCACTAAGAAATCTTGTAACTGTTTTCCCACCCAACTCTTTTATCCTTCAGTGATTTGCTATGGTTGTTACTGAAGTCTGTGGTTAGCAAACACCTAGGAGGTAACTTATCTGATGGTGCACAGACATGAAATTTCAATACCTGCATTTCATAGTTACAGGACTAAGAGAAATAGCACAGCTTTTTAATGCAAATCAAACTCTACATTTTTAATAGTTCAAATAATTAGAAGAAGCAGATAGCACACTTTAGAAATTCTAAAGAGAATGGTATGTATCAAACATCCTTTAAGATACAACATAAACTGCATGGCCAGAGGGCACCTATCACATTAGAAGACATGCATGAACAGAAGGAAATTTAAGTACACTCTCTATGATTAAGGTGGATGGTGACGAGGCCTACAGTTCACATCTTCCCTTCTATCCATTTCCAAGAGAAGCCAAATTTAGGAAGGAATGTACGACCTTTAGCTGAAGCTCACAGAACAGGCCAGCACTCTCGGCAAAGAGCACAACATATCTGACCCCTAAACACTTGTTATATCTCATAACAAGAATTTCTACAACATAGTCTTGAAGAGTTCTCTTTTGTTTTAAAGCGTGCAAATAAGTTCGATTTCTAAACATCAAACAAAAACATAATTTCAAACTCAATTTTGATCAAACAATGCAGAAGAAATACAAACTCTTTTTCCATGGTTTGTTTTTTTTTTTGTACTGCAAAATCTCAGATACTCCAAGGGAGAGAGTTTTTGTAGTTTTCATTCCTCAGGGCGCAAAACAATCCACAACTTCATTTGCATGCTTCTTTGAAGACAACAAGACAGACATGGGGAAGACCAAAAAGCCATTTTTAAAAAACAGACTGTCTGTTTTTTAGGTCAATAAAACATGTACTGTCAGGCAGAAAATTTCAACATCTAGTTGTACAATGTTCTTCCTCTCCACTGTTCTCTGTATGATCACTATCAAGGACTTCAATTGTCTATTTCCAGAAGCAAGAATTTCTACTGATTGGACGTCAAGAACCATAGAGTTCGCATTTGAATAGAGTATTTTGACACTTCATTTCACATTTTTTCATTCAAATGTGCGTAACTATCTTGCAAAAAGTTGGAAAAGTATGTTCTAGAATCACATTTTTATACTGTATTAATACATGTTTTTTAAAATAGTATTTTCATGTTACTAATTTTATTAACATACTCTACTGTATTCTTTATCTATGAAAGTTCAATGTCATGTCAATCAAAAACAAACCTGGGTTGGAATATTTTTGACTAGAAACTAAATGTTGAGTTTCCACAGTTTGATGCAAGCATTCTAAGTTTTTGCATTCCAGTAATGTTAAGAGTGTAATCCAGTATGTAAAAGCAAAAAGCCACCAAAATTATGGTTGAGATTTGACTCCTGTCTCTCACAGGCAGAAAGGTTTCTCTGACTACTTATCATACATGGAAATTGTCAGATGGCATAGTAGAACCAGAAGATACATATAAAAAACTAAATAATAGATTTTATCATTTACAGTATTAGCTCTAATTTTATACTCTTAACTTTTTAATAGAGAAAAGCTTCTTGAATATACTGTGTAACACTCAACGCAAGGGGAAAAAAGGTATTTTAGTGATTTTGAAATATCACTAGCCCAGCTATGGACCTAAAACATAGCTCTTGTTCTTCTTATTCCACATGCCTGATTCAAACCTTATCATCAAGGTTTTAGGATTGACTGGATTTTCCTTTCTGATCATGCTTTACTGAAACAAGGGAGTGGAGAAACCTTCATACTATTATTTATATATGTTAATTCTAAGGCCCTGCAAGGAATAATATTATCAAATATATAAATCTTGAAAAGTCAATAGTGAATGCTAAAAACATTGCCAGTGGTCCAATCATTCGTAAGAACACATAAATCCCAAGAACAAAATATACAGCCATGGAAGGAGAAATTTTTTGAATTCTGCAATGTTGTATTTAAAAAAAACAAAAACCAGTACTTGGTTATAATTATTTGCTTTATAGAAAACTAGAAAACAGTTCACAAAAGCATTTAGTATTATAATATGGAAATGGTTATCACGATTTGTGCCAGCAGCAGTTTCTCCTCAATGCCTGACAGCCTTTCCAATACACTGTGTCTGCCAAGTGAACTTTCAAGTGTCCCACCAGCACGACATGCGTTTGATGCCATGGCAGACTGTTAGAACGGTAAAAACCAGAAGTCTGTCACTTAAACAACATTAGATCTTTTTACCTGCAAAAAAATATTTCGTAGTTCAGCAGGATCCGCTCTTTTGGTTGAATGCACCTGTAAACACAAGCAAATTAATGCTTCGCTAGCCGGGCTACCGTCAAAGCGCAGATAAAACCTGCCGCGCCGGGCAAACGCAGCAATCGGGGTCCCCCGTCAGGCCCAAGCACAACCATGACCGCGGTGCGCTGCCGCGGGACGGCACAGGGCTCCGCGCCGGTGACAGCTGACAGCACCGGGCTACCCGCGAGAGGCGCGGCGTCCCGGCCCCACGGCACCAGCACCACCAGCGCCGCCACCACCGCCCCGGGGACCCCGGCCCGCGTCCCCCGGGGCACTTCGGCGGGCGGGGGCAGCCCGGGCTATGCCGCGGCTCCCCCGGGG
>VZRN01004646.1:376479-396315 GCA_013397935.1 Dasyornis broadbenti | reverse complement strand
GGGAAAAGAACGCACCACAACACATCTACACGTTTGAGCCCATTTAATCTTGGGACATTGCACAGTATTTATTTCAATGTAGAATTTGTCCAATAATGTTAATTTCTGAAATACCTATTTCGTATGAGATATTACTGCCTTGTTTACAATGGATATCCAAGTCTGAATCAGCAGATAAAAGTACTTGGCAATAGAGAATACAGAGGAAAACTTAATTTGTTTCCCCCAGAGCAACAGTGACTTGCAGTTAGCAAAATAAAAAAGCTGTGCCATCCTGTTGGTGGGAGCTTAGGAAAAATCAGATATAGAGAGAGAAACAGAAGAACAAAGAAGACAGCTCGGGGAATACCAAGATTCTTGTTCTGAATAGGTCTGTTTTGTTTCCTTATTTATACCATGCCTGAAACTCACAAAGTTTCCTGAGAACAAGGAAATTAAGTGAACTTAAATACAGCTGGATGTTCCTCTAGGTACATTTCATTGTAATGCATTAGTAAAAAGTGAAGGATGTTTTGTTTGACAAAAAACAAGCACAAAGAGGGAATTAACATAATAAGTGAAAGAAATACGCTCTCTCTTAGCCATGGTACTGTGCTAATGCGCTCTGATGTGACTTGCTGCTCATGATGTTCCCTGTCCAGAGCATGGCCTGGACAAAGATCACAGGAAAACACAGGTTCACAAATGCTGCTTCTGGTGAGCAGAGACCTGGAATAGCCTATTTTGTACTTGCTTGAAGTGAGCTGCCCTACACTTGACTTTGGAGCCTGGAGTGGCATAAGTGGCCAGGTGATTCCTGCTGTTTGAACATGCTCTGTCGTTATGTTATACTTGCTTAACCAGAAATCTTATCTGGTTATGCAAAGCAATTTAAAATCACTTCTCTTTATGGTGCTCTTGCTTTCCTGTCATCTAATCAATCTGTGCAGGCCACAGTAATTTTACTAGTTGAAACCAGTCCAGTATGCACTTTTCTTCCTCCATAAGTAGCAGGTGCTGCTACCCTTATAAAGACCTTGTCATTAGTTAATTTTTGAGCAGTCATGGGCTTGTGCTTTTAGGACTATGTTTTTTTTTTCTTTGTCTACCTCCCTCATCCCTAATCCACCAGCCCCTTCTGTTTTACTCCTTCATGGGTGTTGGAGGGAGAGGGCATTGTACTCTTTGTGCAACATTTAGCTTCAGGATGCTTTTCTCTGTTAAGCTCCGCAGAGGTAGAAGTGAGCTGATATAGGGTAGCTGTGATGTTTGAATATTTGAAGTACAATACTGAGCAGAGAATTAATTTGAAAAGTGAATGGGTCACTTAGTTACAAACCCAGGACATCTCCTAATGGTCTTATGGCACTTGAGCAGTTTCATTGAGCACCTGTGCAGTTATTAAACAGAGGAAACAAGGTGCAATCACAATAAAAGTTATTCAAACAAGAGGAGCTTTACTATTTTTGAGACTGCAAAGCCTTTTGTAGTTGCAGTGTCAGTGGAGTTCTAGGCTTTGTGGTTTATTCATACCTAACCCTAAGCCCAACCCTAACCCTTAGTGTAGCAGTAAAAGCAGCCTTTTGCTGAGGCTGAGATTCCCAGACCATTAGTGCAAAAATCAAGCAAAAAGTTGTTTTATATCTGGAAACGTACCCAGAGCTGGATGACCTGAGTGGCTTCAAAATGTCAGACTTGACTGCTGGTCAAGTCTGGTTAATTCTGGAGGTTTTTTCCTTTGTATTTTTTTCTTCCCACCCTCCCTCTCTTGCACATTTCATCAATTTCTAGTATAAAACTCAAACCATTTCCTTATTTTCATCATTTAATTTGGAACTGGATGAGACTTCTCTGTGTCCTCAGAATAATGGGGGCAGAAACCTCATTTATCAAAGCTCTGCAATGAACAAAGCCAGAGCAGAGAAGCATAAGCATAATTAACAAAGAAAAAATGGAGCTTGTGGCTAGATGTTGATGAATACAAAATGTGCCACAAAGGCAACAAAGCTTTGAGAATGCTTTGAACATAAAACCAGTCTCACGGGATGAACAATTCCATGCCAGAGAGTAAATTCAGGCTAAAATGGATATGCTCAGCTATCATGATGTCCACACAGCTGCAGCAGTGGAGGATCTAGGTACTTGTTGGACAGGTTTTGGGGTTGTTTGGGGAGGAAGGAGCCTGTTTACTTACTGTATCTTGGCATGCTGCAGTTGGATAGAGCATTTTTGTTATTATTAGTTTTAGAATAGTGAAAGTGTGTGCCACAAGGGGATTTGTCCATAGTGAAATGACATATGTTTTCTTGGGCTGTCATCAGCTCCTCTCCGCAGAAGATCCCAAAGACAGGACAGATATGGTTACTCAGTGTCTTGGTTTGGAAGACAGGCGTCTGCTAAGGCAGGTGGAAACCTGCCTTAGAGTATATGACCCCCTTCCCTCCAAATTGATATAAGGTCGAAATCAAAGGCTCTCAGGCAGAGATATGGGAAAAGGAATAACAGTTCTTTACTCGTATCTATAACGAGGAAACAAGCAACAATAACAGTAGCAATAACAAATAAACAAACCAGAAACCCGGTGGCAGCTTTCTCTGAGCAGCCAGACACTGCCCCTCCCCTTTGGTGCAGTTACGGTCACGGCCGGCAGGGGTGCTGTGACGCGAGCTCAGCTCCTCGGTGATGGCGGACGGAGCAGAGGGCGAGGCGGCTGCACAGCGAGCGGAGCTGCAGCAGGGAATCTCAGGGCAGCAAACTGGGCGGCAGAGCTTGTCCACTTGAGCGGGCGAACAAAAGAGTAGCAGGGACTCCAGCAAGGAAGAAAAAACCCAGCAGTGCTGAGTTCCCGCGGCAGCAGTGAAGGGAAAGAAGAAACAGCAGCTGTCTCCTCCAAGTCCCAGGAACACGTGTGTCTCTGCCCACGGCCAGCCGCCTTTTTCTTCTCTTGCCCCACCTGGCTATGTTTTTAGTCTCTTTAGTGAGTCTTTGTCCCTTAGGTACCCAGTCATTATCTCTTAAGTACCCAGTCGTTAAGGCTCATTAAGGTCTCTCTAGCCACAGGATGGAAAAATTCCCAACCTCCAACACTCAGGCTCTGTTTGCAACATGATCACAAACCTACTGTAGCTTGTCATGCAGCTGAGCTCACTGTTACGGGCAGCATGTCCGCCTTCTCACCTCAACACTCCTTAGGGAAAGGAAAAGTAAAATCAAATTCCATTTGACTGGTTCTATCAAAATCATGTCATGAAGGATCCAGGGAAACAAGCTTTGAAAAATATGTCTTTTACCTGGAAAGTGTTTCTTTTACCATATCCATATTTTTCTTTTTCTGTTGACTTAGAAGACTTTAATATTAAATTCTTGCAAAAATGTGCTTACATATTTTTAACAATATGGTCAAGTGTTGGACTAACTAGAAACAGAGTTTCAGCATGCACAGTGGAAATTATCTTGGATAAGAATAAACTAAACTTCTCTCCTGAATAAAGGCACGGACACATGGGCATGCAGAACAGAGCTAGAGAGTGGGTTGTTGGTCCTGCTTTATGGCAGACTGAGCAGGAACAGTAGACTGATGAGACTCCTGCATTTTTGAGATTGGTGGCAAGATTTAAGCAACCGAAAGGGAAGGAAGTGGATCTCCCTGCATCTATATGTAATAGAGCTGAATGGCTTAAACATAGGGTTGTTTCTTAAATGTTGTAATAGGTGAGGAATTCAGTCAATTTACACTGCCTTGTTATTGGTATCAGTTTTATATGGATAAACTGCCTGGGTCAAGTCAGCAAAACAAACATGACTTAATTATCAACATCTTTAGGATAAAAACATTTATTTGTGGAGCAAGCTGGTTGAAGTGCTTGTATAGACAATCAGAAGCGATTGTATTACCGATCATTCTTCCCTTACTGCTGTTCAGCAGCTATTTTTCATGGATTGTGTACCTATTTTTTGGCTAGTGTGAAAAAGACCCCAATATTAGTTGATGGATTCATAGCTGCCCTATCATCGGCCAAAATATTTAATTCTGCAATTTCAGTGATCTGAAACTGTACAACTTAGAGCAGTAACTTGGTATGTCATGCCCTTTTCTGAATGCTTATGAAACAGGATAAATTTTCAAGACAAATTACTGATCATCTGGAAGATAATTTGGTCATAGTGTTGGAAAAAAATAATCAACTTCTTTAAATATTGCAAGCATTAAAATATTTGTATATTACATTTGCTGGTTTATATGAATGTTTACAGATTACACATGTGGTAGAATTCATCTTTGTTAGTGCCAAACTTGAATTCTGATTAAATCACTGCAAGAGGCCTAGGCAGGACTTGTGAATTCATTAAAGCTTAGAAATTTTCATGCTGGCCTTAATGATGAAACTGTGCTTCTTCCTGTTTTTTTTTTTTTTTTATTTTTCATTAAATGCCTTTAGGCTTTTCATCTACTGTAAGTATTTGTGAAACATAAGCTTGTTTTTGAAAATATCTATTCTCAGCTAGCTTGCAGTTGCAAATTTGACAGTCTGTTTTCTTTTGCCATGTCTCTTCTTTTCCAGTTCCCATCAACAACTTCTGAAAATTTTAATTATCATTTTCCCAGTGTTTATTTATCATTTTTGAGAATGAATGCAAATCGTATGTTTCAGTGAGGTTATGTGACAGTATGCACTTCCTTTATACAAAACTACACAATTTTCAGTTTTGACACATTTCCAAAAGTAATGCTTTGTTTAAATCTGCATATAATATGTTTTCCTCCCTTGTATTGTAATAGTTCTGTAATGAAGGAATATTTGGAAGATCCAAGTCAGGATGGTGGGGTGGGAGAGATAAAAAGGAGATAATGTCTGTCTAGTCATAGCTATAGTGCAAGCCATGAAATGGGAACTCTCATATTTCCTTTGCATGCCTCTGACCTGGGAAGATGACTGCCTCTGGAGAAAGGAGATAATCTAATTTCCATTTATTTCAACTTTCATTTCTTTGCAAAGAGTCAACAGATACATTTCAGATTCTAATTTGCTTTGGCAATATAGCATATCTCTGCCATGGGACTTAGGTTAGACCACCTGGTTTCCTTCTCTTCAGATCCTTGGGTGGGCCTGAAACCAGTATAACTTAAAAGATCTTACCTGGTACACTGTCCAGTTACCCACTTAGTTTTCACTTTGATTCTTTCATGAATAAAAAAATATAGCAAAATTCTTGAGAAAGAGTGAAGACTAGAGAAAAGGTGAGCAGGGTAGAAAAGCATGGGTATCATGGGCCGGGTTTTGTGTCTTGAGCAAAGCAAGGGTTAAAAAATTGCTTGCCTTCAAGTCTGGTGTTCAATAGGTGAAAGCTATTCAGAAGTGTTGTGTGCTCAACATGATCCTGGAAGAAATAATGTGGTTGAAATTCCTTAGGGAAATAAGGATAACTTCATTACCATTTAGAGAGCTTTTTTTTAAAAAAGTAAAAATTAGTTCATGGAATCAGTAAACCATGACAAATTTAAGTACTTCTGTCTTCTCAGACAAATTGTTAGATTCCTAGAATGAATTTTAGTATCTTTGTTAATTTTCACAGATCTCTCTTCAATGATTTGAAACTGTGCCATTGGTTTTTCCTAAACTCAGTACTGTTTTTCCTGAGTAGGAGGTACTCTGAATTGAGCTCAATAACTAACATGCTGTATTCTGCATGAGTATGTGATTTACAGACTGTCCTAACTTTGAAACATGTAAATAAGTTGTGTGTCTAGAAACACTGCTATCTCTTCTCAATGAGAGCACTGTTCCTCATCAGGCAGATCACATTTAATTAGCACAAATATTTAACTACTTATACATGTCACTGCAACCAAGTTGTTCTATGTACACAAAGCAAGCATCCTGCATTTTGGTCAATAAGAAGGATGGCTCTCTTTATGCTAAAGCCCCAAATTAATTTCATACTCCAACCACCAAGTTGTTGCTGGGAAGAGGAAAAGCTTTCCAGAACAAAAAACCCCCAAACATCAGTTCTGTATTGCCTCCCTGCTTCCCTGACAAGTCTTGCATCCACACAGAAATTAGCATGTTTAGGTGAGAAAGCTGTGATCATTTGTGGACATCCAGTTGGTGATCACCTGCTGCCTCACAGGTGAGGCTGACAGGCTTGATACATGTAAAATGTCAGATGTGTCCATGTGTTTGACATGTTGTGATGTGTGACCGGGAAACCATTTTCTGGTGTCGCCTCATGAGGAGGCTTTGCTTGCCCTGAGTGTACCTTGAAGGCTTTGAATAAATTTGTCTGCTTTTTACTCTTCTAACTTGGCTTGGCCTCTATTACAGGTAACCCTGTTTTAGGCATCAGTTGCAAGTGAGCTCAGGGTGGAGATAGAAGGGAAGACATAACCATGGTCTTCTAGAATAGCTTGTAAATGTCTGGTTTGCATTTTCTGTCTACTGGCTCACACAAAATATGGGCAGTTATTGACTCTAAAGACAGTTGTCACAAGGTGATAAGCAGGAACTAAAATATCAGCACTGAGCAATGCAACAGCCCCTTTTTGCATAGCTTTTTGTCTTTAACCATTTGGTGGACTGTCACTTTTTGAAAGTAAATGCATTTCTTAACTCTTGTAGTAAAGTCTCTTTCTAGAGGTTTTCAAATAAAAGAATAATGTAATCAGCCTTAAATACATAAAGCTCTGGTATTTCTTTACTCTTTTTTTTTCATGAGGCACATTGGGTGCTAGTGTCAGAGAAGTAGAGGTACTGTGAGAACATCTTAATGCAGAAGAACCATTCTGCCTAGCAAATGAGTCTCCTGACAGTAATCTACAGATACCTTTGAGTCAGTAGGACTCTAACTTTCAGGAGTAATCGAGCACTAGTGAGCATATTGGTGTGATATCATATGTCTGAGCCTAGAAAACAACTAACTGGGCCATTTAGAACAGCCGAACTCTAGTGGGAAATAATTGCAGCTGCTTCACTGTATCAGCTTTCCATACCTTCTGACTCTTGAAGGGGCTTTTGTGCTGACAGAAAGCTCTCTAAGGTGGCCAAATTGTCATCAGTGTGCAGCTTTATCCTGGGTGCAAGTTTCAGCTTCCTGAATGGGATCTAATCTAATGTAACCTTAATATTATACTGACAATAGGAGGCTCGGGTGCACTTGGGTTGTTTTATTTTATTTGGTTTTTGGGGCTTTCCTTCTCTCTATTATTTCCTGGGAGAGTCTTGTGGGGTAAATTTCTTAACAGAATTCAGAAAATACACATATAATATCTTATTAAAATGCTGCTGAAGACCTATAACTGCCCTCAGGCATAATGCAAACATACAGATGTATTAGCGATCAGTGAGGAAGCAGTAACTTGCTACATTTGGAATGCACAAACATGCCGAGATCAGGTGTTCAGAGCACTGGCTTTTGTGTACCAGTCAAATTCCTGGCTGTACCTGAACAAGTTTGCTCTCTGGACTCACATGTTTGAAAACTTACTAGTAATTGCCGGACTGGGATTTCTTGTCCATTTTCACACTGAAGCTCATGCTGTAAATCATTGTGAGTGCAGCACTGTTCTGTTATTTAGAACAAAGCATGATCTTATTGGAAAACTTTTCTTTGTACTGGGGAGAAGCTTCTCTCAAAGGTCTTGTAACTTCTCCTAGCTTTTTTTTTGGCTTTTGGTTTGAATTAATGACTTTTTCTCCGGCAAAGGTAAGCCAGTATTGCTCAGCATTTCTCCTCTACAGGCAGAGCATTCATAAAGATGACTTAAGCTTTCTTTGTGTAATGTAGTCAGGTCATATAATTCTGTGAAACTTTGCTTTCAAGTTTGCCATATAGAGAGATACAGATACAAATAAATGTAAGCAGAGTGTTGTCTTGTCCTATAGTCTTGCAGAAAGGAAATACACATTATTACGGTTTAAAATGCTAAAATTGGGTTCATGTTTCTTTGATTATACAATGATGTAACCAAAAGATCATATGTTTTAGTAGCTGAGAGGAATGTAGAAAGAGGATATATGAGTGGCATTTTGCTTTTGTTAGTGTGATTACTAAGTAATTACTGAAGTTAGGTTTGATCTGTTTTGGTACTATTGTAAATGTGAACAGGAGCCAGACTTGTCTTATAATTCATTTTAAAATAAATATAATACCTTAAGACAAATAATTATTTGGTCAAAAATGTGTTCTGGTGAAAGCAGACAATGAGAAACTAGATAGTAGATTAGATTTGGTAGTATGTGGACCACATCTAGTTTCACTGATGTTTTGGGGTTTTGTTCTTAACTTTGAGCATAGGAAACAAGCATGATAATTTTTAAAATATCTTTTCACATATAGTAATGAAAAATGGGGAAGCCATAGAAAGAATGTTTGAGATAAAATTATCTTGTCTTTCAAGAGTATTAGACACGAGACACTTCTGTTTATCGTTTGATCACCTTACCTTAAATTATTGAGGTCCTAGAGCCATTGCAAAAAGGCAGGAATTCCCTCTTTCCCTTCTCCCCCACTTCTTCCAAAAGAAACTGTCTTGCTGAAATACTGCTGGCTGCCGGAGGCCAGAAGTACTCTGTGTAAATCCTTTGTATTCATCTATGCATTGGGAAATGCAAGGCGGGAGCATAAAATTTTTTAGTTCTGGCCAAGCACGCACACCACCATTGAAGATTACGTGTTCAGGCGTGGAATCTGCAATAAAGGGAGAAACAAATGCACAAGTAAAACCACATGAGACCAAGCTCTCTGTGCTCCAAGGCTGGCAGAAAGATAACTGCATCAAGCAAACAAGGTGTCTTTTAAATAGTGGGCAGCCATCCAGTTAGAGACATTCTACATCAGTTGAAGTGTCATACTTTTATGGGATAGAAAATTGTAAGACAATTCCCAAGGTAATGACAGAATGCATCATAGCTTAGAAATGATATGGGTAATAAACTAAAAATTCTTTGGATTCTGCTCAAGTGCACATCAGTCTTTCTGTTAGCTAAGGTGGAAGGATGGTGTTATGATTTTGGCTTTGTTAAAACATCACACACCTTTCTTGCAATCACAGCTCATGAATTTGGCTCATTATAAGCAATTAATTTTGTTCAGTTTTGTGGAGAAAGTGGTAGGTGCTGTGGAGGAGTTAAGGGGTGATGCAGGTCCCCCATTGGTGGGGATGGAATGAAAGGACTGCAGAACTGAATATGCTTCTGTGAGCAGAGTTCATGGTCATCCAGCTGGCTTTGCAGAAAGGTTGGTTGGTGAGTGGTACCCTACAGTCTTGGTTCTGTCCAAGTACTCATTACCCCATATTCATTTAACTTTACTATTTTAACTCTCTGAAGAAAAGCTCCATTTAGAAGTTTTTACTTACAATGGAAATACTTGATTTGCTTTAAAGAAATACTCTTTCATCTATTTTTCATCTAAAAGAAAACGATTCAGCTACAGCTCATTAGCGTAGCTATAGCAAGACAGTGAATTAATTTGGTAGATGTGTGAATGTATCTCTGCATCATTAACAGTTCAGTAATAAAGCAAATGTGTTGTGAAGGTAATGGAGGAGGGATTTCTTAAATAGACTTGAGTTTTCTCATATTAAAAAAAGTTAAATATCAGTAATCTGTAGCATGGTTAGGAACTTTGAGCAATGTGAAGAAAAATCTCACTATGACCATAAAGTGCCATGTCTTATATCAATGAGCCTTCCCAGAGCATTTCCTCTTGAGAATTGTTCTCCAGATCTAACATTTTTTGCTGATTGCCTCTTTCATTCCTGCTTGTCAATGATGATTGAAGGACTGCAGTTGAACTCAGCAAACAGTGAATTACCCCTCCTGATCACAATAAATTTAAATTGTGTTCTTCATGTATCTTATCCTTTCCACCAGTTGTAGGTTGTCTTACATTTTGATAAAGCCACGTGTATGTTGAGGAAGCACGAAGGTAAGTTTCAATTATCTAGAGAAACTACTGAAAGCAAACATATGTTTGAATTGAAGGTCCTTGAAGATGATATTTATTTCGATATTATCGTAGCTTTATAGATGTTACCAAAACAAACAAATGGCGATGTGATAGTGATGTAGCATTGTTAATGTTCAGTCGGCCTGTGTGACAGCCAAGCACAGAGGTGGATAGTATGGGGAGAAAAGTAATAATGTCAGTAGATATTTTGTAAATTAAGAAATCAGGAACTGGACAATGCGACTTCAATGTATCCTCTTTAGTGCTAGTATCAGATTGTGTTCATTTATGATCTGATTACATGACTTTTAAGTAGCAAAAAATGCATTCATTCTCAAGATAGGTGGTGAGCACAGACTTTTAGGGCATGGGATATTTAAATGAAGGTGATGTTCTGGGGGTTTAGTTTTGTTGTTGTGGATTGTTGGTATTTTTTCCCCCCAAAAATGTTTTTACATTGACTTTTGCTCGAAAGCAATTGTGTCATAGGCTTTCAATTACTGGAAAAGATGGGGACTTTCCAGTCTCTTCCATTGAACAAGGCAGATATGATTCTTGCCTGGCTTTTGTCCGTTAAAAAATAAAGGTTGTGAGACAGGGTTGCTGTGAAGTAGAGATTTTAGACATGGAGAGCATAAGCTACATACATTTTTACATACTATTGTGTCAGCTCTTATATTCTCTCAGTGGTTTTCATAACCAGGGATTTAATAATATCCTGAAGCCTTCCTTCATCATTGTCGAATGATGTTTTTTGTTTTCCTCTATAATTGCAAAATAAGCCTTCTCAGTAATGGCTAACCTTATCAGCAGAAAAGCACACATAAAACCTGATTTTTAGAACCTATACTTTGAGTGTTGCAGGATATGTTGGCCATTCTTTTAAGTACAAAAGCCATAGCTGTGAAGTTAAATAAGTTAATTGTGCGATGTTCTCAAATATCTAGACAGTAGCAAGCAGTAGCACACTATGTGACTGATTGCTTAGAGAAAGTTAAAAACTACCATAAGTAATAAAAGTTACACTTTACCACAATTCAGACCTCTTTAATTTAATCTTATTTTTAAAGATCTGAGTGCTTGTGCCTTTTCTGTCTCTGTTTACCCATCAAGACAATAAGAAACATTTGGGTTGGGTCATCCAATTAAGGTGGAGGGGAGTGAGAGCGTTATTGCAGGCTGTCTTGTTCTTAGTGGGAAAGAAAAATTAAGTAAAGCAGCTGATGTAGTGTGATGTGTCTATATGTGTGCATTACAAGAGGTCTTTGTTGATTAAAGGTAGCCAAAACCAGCTTTCTGAAAATGTTAGTGGAACTGACTTAAAAAAAAAAATATTCACAGGGCACGCTACAATTTCTTTTCAATGTGTCACAAGCGCAATTTACTTATTACTCTGAAATGATGTCAAGACTGTGTAGAGCGGGCACTCATTTTTCCCCTGTCCCTCTCACAGCTGTCTAGATAGAGTCAAAATCTGAGTGACTTGACCTTAATTATACCTTGAAGTCTAAGGAAATATGCAGTACTGTGTTATCTGACAACTCCTTAGAGTCCTGTGATCCTCAGAACTAGGAACAGGGTAGCTGTTTTTCACCGACTGCTTCATTTGAATTCCTGAGCTAAGCCTAGGAACGAATTAAACAGTTGAAGCTGGTTTTTATGTCTAACACCTGATACATACGTCCTGCTTTTTCCTCAAGGGTAATGACTGCATCTTATTTACTGCTTAGGAGTGGATAATTAATTAATAGAGGTGAGAATGTGCATGCTTGACTAGACACTCAAAAATCAAATAAGTGGTATCTGAGTTTGAATAACATTATTTTAGTATCATAAAACAGCCTTGAACTGGAAAAGTTCTATTGTCAAATTATGTGCTAAAAATTGTATACCTATGCTGTAATTTATTTTTATTATTAATAGGGCTTGTCTTGCTCAAGGATATTTAATCTGTACCAGTAAGATAATAAAACCTTTGGCATAGTTATTGGTGGCACTTTGTTGTATAGTATTGGTATTTTTTTCACGAGCTATCTTAGTAACCAGTTTAAGTATATGGAGACAGGTACATGAATAGGATTGAAGTGCCTTTTGCTTAACTAACTCTTGTAAGATAATCTTGGTGGAGCATATGACTATTTAGATAAGTGATCATTTTGCCATGTGATGTTTCCTTTTTACTTAAAAGAGGTTAATGAAGGCTGTGTTTAAAATACCTCCTCTAGAGCTATGTCTACCACTTGTTTACCAGCAGAATTTTCTTCTTAATTTGTAAGAAAATTATATTATGACAGAAGGATTTCTTACTTTATTTAGTAGAGTGTTTGGTTACATTTATCTTGAAAGCTACAGTATAGGAATTCAATGAAGGGTCTTTCTGTAGGGTAAACCTCTTTTTCCTGAGCGTATTCAAAGGCTACTGATAATTTCTATTTAATATCCAAGACACAAGAAGTCACGAGTCTGTGGCTGACCACTAGAGTTCCACCAGAACACTCTGAATATTGGTTTTATTAATTAAACATAGTAAAATGTTGTTTTTAAACCTCATTGTTCTTGCATGATTGTGTTTCATTGTTGCACTCTGCAAATGTTCTCTAGAGAGCTATATACTAAGAGCTTGTCTGTGACACTTCTCTGGCTCTGTGTTTCCAAATAGGCTGCTTGAGCATGCATGAAAAAGCTGGGGCGAGCTTGCAGGGCAGTAGGTCAAGTGCTGTCATTATGGACATGTGATGTGAGAGTGCTCTCTGGGTTTGGTGGTCCATATCGGGTTCCAAAAGGATCTGTTGCAGATGTTGCAATGCTGTTTATGACATAATATTTCTTCCCAACACAGATCACTGAAAGTGGCCATCAGTAAGTTTATGCATGGGGAACATTTGCATGTGTGATTTCATGAGGGAGGCAAGTCAACCATCACATGCTAGAGGAACTTGGCCAAGTAATATACATAAAACTGTGCTATGTCTCAGTGCTATCCCAAGAGGACCTACATGCAGATGTTAGTGGGGCATTTGCAAAATGAAATCCCGTCAAAGAGAACTAAATCAAAGCTGCACTGCTGAGACATGAAGCTCAAGTTCTTTGTGGCACAGTTTCCTCAAGCAGTTTTTCTAAACACTTGCTAAACGTTTTATGAGCTATGAAAACAGTTGAGGAAACTGTGGAGCCACAGAGAGGTCACATGCTAAGTACATTGCTGGAAAATATTCAGTAAGGTTTGAGAACCAGCAATTCTCTGACAATATTATGGATATGTGACAAAACCTATGTTCATTGCCTTCTGCTTAACTATTTTCATTAAGACTTCTCTGTTGGTATTTATTTCTCTAAAGAAAATGCTGTACTCACTAGACACTTATCTTAATTTCATAGGTTTTTTATTTGACACCATAAATTGTCCTGAATGAGAAGGTGAAAATTGATGGGTTTCTGCCTGTGCCAGTATATGGTCTAGGTTATGGAAGTATGGTTTATTAATAAATAAAATCCTTTTTTAAAGTGTTATTTTCTTATTTGATTTATGTTTGTAATTTTCGTAAATGCCAGCAGCTTATATTGTGGTCTCCCACTCTTTAAGTTACTGAACTTTCTTCTGACTTCTTTTGGGTTGCCTGAGAATATTCTTTGATGCGACTGTGCAGAATTTATTCAGTGTGCCAAAGCATTCTCCATGTTCAGCTTTTACTGGCTTTCTCTGCTGAACAGGTGCCTTATCCTAAATGTCTCACGGATGGTCTGCCCATCAGACAAATCCATTTCACTGAACTGTGAACAAAATGTCCTGTCTGAGAAAACTGCAGTGCTTGGAGACTTCCAGCTCACTCTCTTTCTGCAGTTTGCCTATACAAGAAACTTTGGCAAGCATGGCACACTTTATTTTAATAGAGAAGAAGCTAAAAGCATACAATGGTAAGTACTAATCTGAGACAGTGGGCAAAGTGCTCATCTGCCCTGTTTTCTTGAAGATAAGGCTTTGAAATGGTGGTAAGTAAACTAAATGATAAATCAGCAGATGTTGGCAGTTTCAGGAGCAGAAACTGTTAACTGTACATCAAGAATGCTTTATATTCATTAACAGAGTTTATACCATGGTGCTGTGTGGTTAACCATCACTTTTCCCTCTAATTTTTGGCCTTACTGCAGAAGCAGTGATGTTAGCTGTGGCGTTTATTCACCTATAAAGGAAGGGGAAAGCTAGAGGAGGATGAGTAAATATCTTTTGGAGTGATGTCAGGGGAGACTTAATCATCTTCAGATTGGTGCCTGTTATGTCAGTCTGTTAGTAATTAGGACAGACCCTACTTGCCATGTAGGATAACTTCAGAGTGCCTGCTCCCCACCCCTGAGGAGAGCCAGCGTGGGGCCTGACTGATGCACAGCTACTCTCCTGGATCTTTCTCTGAAGTTCAGATCACAATAAAGAAAATATTTGGGGAGGCGAGAGGGAAGAGCCTACCCCTGTAACATCTCTGTAAGGAAAAAAGGCTGTCAAAGAACTATGTGCGGCTATTCAGGAAGTCATGAATTTTAGGCAACTTGGTCTCAATATTAAACTGAAACAATACTGAAATTTTCAGTAAGTGATTTCTGAAAGAGCCATGTCACACTATGCAGAAAGATGAGTATGCAACAAAGACAAACTGAGTAGAGAGGCTTGATTTTCTTTCATGCATAAAACCTATCTTTTTTCTTTGATTATTATCAAACATGCATATGTGTAAGAAAGAAGAAGGGACATTTGGTCAATGTTCTCCTAGCTGCTCTGCTCCCTGTATGGTTCCTTTATTAATTTTTCTAGTTACTGTAATCCTTGAGATTTTTGCTCACTCAACAAGCAGCAACTGCCACATACTGAAACAAATGTAAACATATTTATGATATCTCTCTGACTTTCTCCAAGATGTTCAGGCTTGTCCTCAATTCTTGCCTATTGAAGAGATTCAGAAATCACTGGAAATAAGATACTCAGTGGAATCTTGCTGAGTGTTTGGAAATCTCTAGGTGAACACATATGGGACTGAAGCCTTTGGGAAACAAAGTTTTGAAGCTGTGACTGTTGAGCTGAAGTTGAATGTTGAAGGTGAGCATTCATGCGTAACTCTAATGTCAGTGTTCAGTATCTCAGTAGTATAAATTCTTTCCAAGTCATCTCTTTTGGGCCATTTACCACCCCTGACACAAATTTTAAAGGTCCAGGTATACCTTAGCAAAAGTCAATGGGGACAGAGATCTGCAATCCACATTTTCTGTGATTAAAAGGTATTGGTACAAATACATGAGAGCAGGGTTTAGACAGTTCTGTAATTCTAACCAAGGAGGTTATGCACCTAATTACTTCTGAGATCAATGGGGCATTATGTATGTGTGTTCCTTTATGCTTTTTGAGGATCTGACAACATCCTTTCCTGTACCTATGGGTATCTTTCTGGTTTTTGAGAGTCTTTGAATTAATTTCTTAAAACTATGGAAGGCTTATAGGAGCACTCACAAATATTTATGGACTGTATCTCCTGGCACACACACAGGAGCCTTAGTTGGAATGTGTTTCCACCGCTTTTGTAAATATGATGGGAAAGAAGAAAATGAGTGAATCTCATAGTGTCAGAAACCACCCCTGGCAAGTCTTGCTCTTCTCTAGGTCCAAATAAAATTAAAATCATACACAAGTCTATGTTTCTATAAACAGCTTGGCTGCTTGGATCCCACCAGGAAGGGAGAGGCAAGAAGCTGACAAACATGAATGATTTAGTGAGGATGGAGCTGTTCACTTTTATACAGAGGGTAAAGGGAAAGACAAAAATTACTACTTGAACACTTCTCAATTTTAACCTAAATTGAGGCTTGAACAAGCTCCCATTGACGTCAGTGAGTGTTTTATTATGGGCTTCCTGGGGAGTAGGATAGTGTCTCCTGTGTAAACAAGAGAAATGTGGGGATTTTTTCTCCTCTGTGGTTATAAGGTTTATTTGTGGTCCTTATCATAGCAGTCTGAGCACCTACACCAATGTGACGAGTCATTCCTGTACTGTGCTGTGAGTCAGATGTGGTGGTCTGCTACTTCAGAGGATGTGAAGCGAGACACAAAGTTTGTGATGCTGTCTCCGGTAGATTGCACAGAAGGAGTCTGGCTGGCTCTGCTTGCATTTTTGTGAATTGGAATTGGCAGACTACTGTAGTTATCCTCAGTAGAATTTAAATGTGAAAGCTGAACTTAGAGGTGAGAAGAACCGAATATTTTCTGCAGTAAACTCTGGACTGTTTGCTTCATTGCTTAACTGTTGACTTAATTGCTTAAGGAACTCAAAGCTCCTACTCACTCCAGCAGAACCAGGATTTCTCCCTAAAGATTTCATTCAAAGACCATTGAAAGAGATTTTTGGTCTGTTCAATTAAATGTGGTTCCGAACCTGTCAGTTCACTCATTGGTTGGCTGCATTGTTTGTGCTGAGGCTGACATTTGCTTCAGTTCTTTTCCAGTGTATTTTAAATTGAAAGGCGCTCTGTATTTTGTCC
Organism: Dasyornis broadbenti; assembly: GCA_013397935.1. Taxonomy (NCBI): domain Eukaryota; kingdom Metazoa; phylum Chordata; class Aves; order Passeriformes; family Dasyornithidae; genus Dasyornis; species Dasyornis broadbenti. The sequence continues at coordinate 379,869 of VZRN01004646.1, read as the reverse complement.
TCTCTTTGAGGTGTTAAATCAAGGCAACTGAGATCGAGTGACTTGAATCATGGAGTGAGAATTGGAAGACCTTGGCTTTGGTTTTAGGTTTTACTGCCTGTTTTAGACTTGTAGAGAAGTTAACTTCTGTTTGTTTTCCCTCCTGTAAACATTGTGAGTGTCTATCTTATTGCACAAAGTGTTGTTTTGGTGGCATTTTCTTTCTCCCTAATAATTTATTTTTGTTGTTTTCTCCTCAGAAGGAACGGGCACTTGGCTCTTTCCAAGTTCAAATTCTTATAAAGGATTTAGCAGGATTAGAAGGCATAATCTCAGCTCTGAGACGCTTCCTTGTTAAAGGTTGAATTGTGCAACTGGGGAAACTTAGACCACAGAAAGTAAAAGTTTTAGGTGCTTTGTAGAACTCCAGATCATAAGAGACAAAGATATACTGTGAATATTTCTGCATTTTCTGGTTTCCATGAAGTCAACAATAACACAAGGGTCAGGTTTTTTGTGACTTTTCATACTTTGACTTTTGGGGGAAACCAATAATGTGCAAACACTTGAAAATGGCCAGAAAATATGAACAAACTACTTTGGAGAATGAAGAGGGTGATTTTGTTTGGTGGTTAGATGAGAAGTCTTTATCCTATGTGCTTGTATTCACTGAAGGGTCTATAATTTTTTGTTTGCTATGTTTAATATTTTGGAAAATACTGTGACAAAATGTAGAGTTAATTTAATGTATGCTTGGATATAGTGCAGACATGACATTGCTTTACAGCATCTTTGTGTATATCTTGATGTGAAACATTTATGACCTTAATTTACAGGTCCTTGTTGTTTGGTGTTCCAGACTTGTAATTCAATTTATGTGCTTCTGAATCATAAAGTACTACTCACCACTGTTCAGTTCTTCTTGCCCAGTTTTTCTTTTGCCAGGAAATGCCATTGTTGAAGAGCTTTTACTAAGCCATGGTAGCTGCAGAGAAGCTGTTTGGGTTGGTTGAAGGGATCTCTGGTATAGCCTTGGTGGGGTCTTTTTTTGTGCATGTGAGGTGGTTTTGGTTGTAATGTTGTTGTTTTGCTTGGGAACAAAAAGTATTTGAAATCGGTATAGCTAATATTTTTGTCTACTTGACTTTTTTTTNNNNCTTCTATTTTTTTTTTTTTTTTTTTTTGGTAAGAAATGGGTGCAGAATGAAGACCATATAAATTAATTTCTCTTTTATGTGGGCTTTGACTGCTTTACAGTCCACACGGGACAGTCAAAAATTATAGAGTGTTAAGTCAGTAAAAGGTATTAAGACAAAATATCCAGTTGCTGTCCAGCCCCTCCATGAAGGAAATATTGTGACTTTTCATCTGAATTTTCAGCCACCATAGGCTATCAAGAATGTGATGCAAGTGTAAATTTATAAATTACTTTGAAACATCAAACAACAAACATCCTTTTCTCTGCCATTACAGTTACCAATTTTACCAGAGAACCCCTTGGTTGATTCATCTCAGTATTTTCTTTTCTTTTTTAAACTAGAAAGCGGCCTCACTTATCCTAATCCTGATTTTTAAAACCGTATTGGCCAATTAATGTCTTAATGAAAGAAGACATTATACAGAATTTATCTGTTTTCTAGATTATATGCATGTGATTTATAACATATACTGAATTCATAACAGTTACGAGTGAACACTTTCAACTCTTAAAAGCATTTGACACTTAATTTAACAGTGTCTCCAATGTAATCATTCCTTACCCACAGTATTAGATGTTTTGCTTAAAAAATGCATACTCTGTTTAAGACAGAGACACCATCTGTGGTCTAATGTAGGTGGAATAACTTTTAATATAAGGAATTAGTTTATTAACATGGACTTTAATTATGTGAAAGGAAAAATATCTAGATATTTGTCCATATTCCTCAAGAAAAGCATTTTTTTCTGTTCTGATACTGATATAATATTTACTGAAAGATGGAATAACAGTCTCAGTGTAAGTTTTGTGCAAGACTCAAATGGGACCTTAACTGTTAAAATTCAAATGTTTTATCCAAAACCAGAGGATACTTTTTAGGAGTAATTTATTTAAGTTATGTGTGGTGAGGTAAAGCTCAAGTGTTGCCTTTTTTTGAAAAGTGAAAATTGTATCATAAATTTCAGTTTTGTATCATAAATATCAGAAACACACTTTTTGGAGTGGTAATTATTCCCAGAATAAACACACAAAAAATGCTGAAGTGTACCCTTAAATAAATTTTTCTCAAGCTTGATAAAACAGTGAACATTCACTATTCAAATCCTAAGTGAACATCCATGTTGTCATTGCCATCTGTATCTTCACAAGGAACAGAGGATGTCTTCTGCTTCAGAAAGATGACCAGCCATAGAAAATGAAGAAAACTTGCAAAGACACTGGGTACAAATGTTCATGGTGTGGTTTATATATTGTTTGTACTTCTTGTTCCTTGCCTTTGAGACTGTTAGGGAGAGTTGGTCTCTCAAAAGCTCTATCTATCACTACAAACACTCAGGGGTAAATCTCACTGTAATTAGGAAGGAAATTCTGCAGATGAATGTTTTGGCTGGATGCCTTATGAAGAAAGCACTAATGCTTTCTGGTCTATAGAATACTGGTCTACAGAACTTCCTTTCCTCAGCTGTGTTCAACCTGTTAAAGTCTCTGTTCAGAAAATATCCAACCCACGATTTGCTGAAATTAGATCTGGAAACATGGTAGGTCTGTCTGACTTGGAAGGTGGAAAGGTTTAAAGACCTGAGGTAAATGGAGGATCCTGTTGACTAAGAAAAAGTAGTTTTCCACAATGAGAAATCTGGATTTTTAAAAGAAAGCCAGAAACAGTTACAGAAAAAGGTGTTTTTAAAAAGTACTATGAAAGTAACAACTGAAGACTGACCCAGTCATAAGACAGAACCTAGAAATAATGGATAAATTTACTGTTTAGTTGTTGTCGTGGTTTAGCTTGGCCCAGGCTTTTCTAGTGAGGGGGGCCACAAAGATGGCTCCTCGGTGAAGCTTCTCGAAGCCTTCACCATGTCCAGCTCTGAGGTGATGGACATGCTGCTGGCCAAGCCTGGGCCAATTAGAGATGCTGGTTACGCCTCTGTGAAAAACATATTTAAGACGAAATCAAAACAATGGGTGCACGCACTTTTCCTTAGCCAGAGGAGGAGGAGTAGGTGAGAGTATGTGAGGGAAAACAACATGGAGAGACCAAGATCAGTGGAGAAGGAGGGGGAGGGGGAGCTCCAGGCACCAGAGCTCTGCAGCCTCTGCAGGCCGTGGTGAGGCCCATGGTGAAGCAGGGGGTGCCCCTGCAGCCCATGGGGGCCCACGGGAAATGCTGAGATCCACTTGCCCCAAAGCGAGTGGATACCCTGAAAGTGGCC
>VZRN01004646.1:349275-376239 GCA_013397935.1 Dasyornis broadbenti | reverse complement strand
TTGGGGAGACTGCTTGCCTGTGTGGGGACCAGCATCACTGTAGCAGTGTCGGGCGGGCTGCCGACGGTGAGACCCATGGCTGCGCAGAGGAAAAGAACCTCTCCCCGGGCAGGGGAAGAAGATCTGGGTGATGAACTGACCTAACCCTCCCCCCATACCTTGTTCCCTTGTGCAGCTGCTGGGAAGGAGGGAGGGGGGTGAGCGAAGAAACGGTGGCCTTGAAGGGTTTATTTTACCTCTCATTTACTCCTCTGACTCTGTTAGTAATAAATTAGATCACTTTGCAACCTAAGTTAGTCCTGTTTTGCCTATTCTAAGTGCGTCTTCTCCCGGGTTTCCTTATCTCAACTCATGAGCCCTGAGTGTGGGTGTGTTAATTTGGGGGTACCTGGCATTTGGCCGGGCTCAAACCTTGGCAGTTGTTTACTTGCTTTTCTACATCTGACTCTGTTGAGAGTTAAGGCAAAACAGCAGAAAACAAAATGCTACAAAATTTACAAGAAAATATTGTGACATTGTACGATTTATTTTATTTCTCCCAAGAGAGACAAGTTAACTAAATAATATGTAGATAGAATAGTAGTGACTCTGGGGATTATTCCTTGCTCCTAGCTCTGACAGAGTGCATCATCACCGTTCTTATGATTTTTTGATTTCTCAAAGGTCAGACAAAGAAATTAGAGATAGGAATGATTGTTAGTTATATTCAGAGGTTAACTGAAAGGATTATACCATTTCCTTAACTGTAAGAGAAATTATTAGTATGAATTGCTTTTCAAAGGAGCTTCCCATTCTTTGTAGCAACAGAAACCTCTTCAATATTTCCTGTATGGTATTTAGTCCAAGCCTCCTCCCTATTATCTATTAATACCTTATCTTTAAATCTAAGCCTCATCCCCATTATCTATTAATAGCTTATTTTTAAATCTAAACTCTTTATTTTACTGCCTACTCAATCTGAAAGATAAAGGACAAAGGGAAAAGAGGAAAAAATATCTACAAACCAACAAACAGAGAAAAACCAAAAAGAAAATCCTACCAGAACCGTGGTTATGAGAATGCTTGCAAAGGTCTTAATAACTTCACTGACGTAAAGCATTCTTTCTGCACTCAATGCAGGTGCACTATTCCAGCTCCCTGGAGAAGCTTGTCTTTAAGTCTTTGCTCCTTGAGTCTTACCGCTCCAGTGAGAGGTGGGAGGCACAACTTGAAAGTGTGTTCCCCTAAGATTCCTCCCCAAAGGTACCAAAAATGTTGTATTTTTCAGGTTTGTCAGATGTTTTCCTTGGAGTTTACCTTAGGAAGTTTACTGTAAGGTAGGACACCTGTTATTACATACACTAGCAACATATCAGAAGGTACACAAAGTGTAAAGGAAAGAGGAAGGAAATGAAGGAAGATTTGGTGTGTCGTCCTGGTAACTGATGGAGCAGTCAGCTGATTTCCCTCTGTAGAAACAGGGCTTTCCATAGGAGAGGGGCTATTTGTCCCTATAAACTCTGACTTTCTAAACTTTCTGTATGAGCTGAACATCATCAGATCTTGACACTCTCCAATAGATCTCCTCTTTTCCATCCCTTTTTTTTTTTTCTTCCCACCCACCCTCTACATGAGAAAATATTGAACTCTTCTTGCTCTATCAAAGAAGATGGTCATGGAAGAACTCGTCAAAATGAGTAATAGGTCTTACGAGAATTCAGAGTTCTTACAATGCCTTGTTAATGACAAGTTTTCCCCTGATTATTCCATGTATACCACAACAGTAGCCCCTTTGGTAAAGGATTTTTACAGTGAATTTTCTTGCCTTTTCCCCTGTAATAAAAATATAGAACTACAGAAGATATTTTTTTTTGCTGTAGTAAGAGCTGCTGATTTTTTTGCAGAGGCTTACTGAAACAGTGTGAGAAATGGATGGAGAAAGATAGGTACAGAAAATTTCCTATAATCTTTAACCAATGCAGGAATGAGAAGATAAAAAGATGCTTAATAATTTATCTACTAAATAGCAAGTCGAATACAAGGCATGGCCCATCTTTACAAAAGCTCTCGTGTTTGGTGATTAGACTTAAGACAGTAATTTTTCTTCTCTCCCTGGATGGATTGATGATCACACTGTTGCCATTGGCAGCTTTCTTAAGCTATGGAAAGGGGTTTAGCCTTGATGTAAGTCTTCATTGCCACTTGAGCAGCAGCCTTTCTCTTTGCTGTGGCTTGGCAGGTTGCTTCATCACCTTGCAGGCTAGAGGGTTTTGCTACCATTCCGCAGTACCTAGACTTGGAAAACAAACTATTTTGAACACTTCAGCTTAAAATCTTTAGGATTGTAAGGTATTTTTTGCACTAATTCGTAAAGATTACTGGAAAATGGATGCAAACAATTATAAAAGTACTTGAGGCAGAATTGTTAGGAACTGCAAATAGACAATTGTTACATTAATTGCAGCTGGGGTGGATTTCACACAAGTGTGGAAATATCAGATGAGGGTAATCTTTCACTGTACTGTTAATCATTTGCCTGCTTTCCTGTGTCATAGACTGCAAGATCTCATTTGTTTTGACTGACTCAACTTATACCTGCCAGGATACATGCACTCTGTATTTGCTACCCAATATACATTAGATGACATTAGGACTTCTTTTGAAAGGTGACAACAAGTGAACAGGTGAAAAGTTATGTAGTTATTGAGCACTGATGTCCCTGGAAAACAGGACAGTGAGCACAACTCACCATAAGTTTTATCCAGCAAAAGCTGTGTGTGGCCCTGTGAGCTACTTACATCCCCAGAGGCTGCAGGTGCAGGTTCCCCAGCCACACCCTCGGCACAGTGATTTTGGGCTGCTGCACAGTAATGGCCCCCCCCTCTGCTCACCCTGGCTCTGCTGCCTGACTTAGAGCTGCCTGAATTTGTGCAGGTTATTTCTTTCCAACTCCAGGCTGATAGGGAGCAAGTGGTTTTAAAATACTGCCAGCCCTGTAATCTGTTTTTCTTCTTTGCTTTTAGCCTTGTTTGATTTTTCCTAGCATAACAATGGCTCTACACAGCAGATGCTCAGAAAGTATATCACATGGCCTTTCAATGGGTCTCTTCCCCATCTTTAGAGGAAGGTGAAGACAATGATGATGGGAGTTCAGGATGCTGTGACAGAGGCTCCAGGTCTTGCCAACCATTGGAGTCTTGTTGACCATGTGTGCCAGACCACCTGTTTCCATGTCATCACAGTCTGAAGATCATGCTGCTGGATAACCTGTGCTGCTGCTAGCTAGATTAAGTAACTGCAGCAGCAAATTCTATAATCGTCCTTCTTTTTGTCTGTGTACGCAGGGAAAAATCATACTCAAGAGATACACAGGATGTTGTCTTGTGATTTGGACATGACTTCCTTATTATTAGTGCCATTTCATTTCCAAATTTGAGATTCTTCTTCAAAGAGCTGCAATATTTTCATCAAACTTCAGAGTTTTACAATAAGATAATAAGAGAATGCAGCCATTATCTTTCCATGCTGAAGCAGACATTTTGAATAAACCGATACCAGAATAGCCTAGCTGTTTCCAAAACTAATCTACATGGGAAAAAGAAAAACCCAAACAACCCAACAAAAAACTTCAGGTGTTTGCAAAATGGAGTAAAATATATGGCTTGTGTCCACTTAGCCTATGTGTTCTGTAGACTTAGAAAAATTTTCTTTTTAAGGAGAAGTAAGGGAGAAATCACTTCTTTAATACAGCATATGACTTTTACTGCTGGCATATTCCTTCCTTATATGGACTTTCCTTGCATGATGGACAACTTTGTAAACTACACATCCTGACTTTTTCAGGCTTTTCATTCATAAATTAAGTGTTAATGCTTTGTAATTTTATCCCTTTATGCCAATGATATAACTCATAATATTCCATGTATTTGGAAATATGTCCTTCAATTTCTGTCTTAAAAGTGACATTTCTGGCACTTCTGGAGCAGAGTAGAAGTTTATGGTAGGTTCCATGTGTGATGTTCTGAGGCACAGGGCTGGAGCATTATTTTCCGGATGTCTTAAATAAGGACATAATATAGAGCAAGGCAAGTTAGTCTTCTGAAAATAAGAGCCAAAAAGTACATAGTAAACTTAATTCTTGCCTCAGTGAGGTCTAAGCACTGTAGCAAGGGATTAATTTCTCCAGCTGCTGGAGTCTGCCACTACTCCCACTTCCGTGCCCTGTGTTACATCTCAGGCACTTCTTAAGTGTTGCATATGCTCACCACCAGCAGCTCAGCCCAGCTCCTAACAGGGAGCATGTGGGTTTGGTTGCGTTCTTACTTGCCTATCTCATTATACTTGCTCACAATGGTTAATCTGGACACCTTGTGCTCTGGTCACTGTTGGTTTGGCTTCTTTGTTGCTGGTGAAGAAAAGATGAAAAGTAGCCAATATGCCTATTCCTGAGCCAGGCACTGGCAGATGGTGCTGGTGACTTCTTTGCTCTCTTCCTTGGCTGATGAGGACCTCCAAGGCTCTGTTCTCCTGTTTACCATGAACATGCCAGAACAATGGAAAACTGGAAAGTTACATGTTTATGTCAGGAGGTATTGACCACAAATAGTTGAGCCTTCAGAAAGGCTGTCAGGAGCATTGTGTTTTCAGATTCTTGTGCCAGCACAGTCTTCATATCTGATATTATTGAGTAAACTTCATTAAGGCATGGGGAACTATAGGTTAAAGAAGTGCCTGTGCTTGCTATTGTACATCCTCAAAAAGTTCAAAAAGAGGGTTCTCCACTCCCTAGATCCCTGCCCCTCAATAGAATCTGAAATAAGGTGCTTGCCTAGGAAAGAAAATTTAAAATGACAACTTATTTTTCACTTTTATGGTTGACATGTGGAAGTTTCATTCCAACACTTAAAAAAACCATTGTTCTGAAGTCACACAAGTACCCTTTCCAAAAATATCTCTTACTGACATTAATTCTTCTACCCACATTTTTGGAGTCTCAAGACACTTCTGTTATTTATTAATTAATGTTGTACTAGGATGTGATGTTTCTTCTCTATCTCCCTGGCTTTCCCTCCTCCCCAGGTTCACATAAATCTTGATGTTTTATAACTGGGGAGAATTAAATCTGCTATTGAAATGGGCTTCCATCCATCCCTAGGATGCCATAAAAGTTTAATGTCTTTGTTATTTAGTCCGCTGTACAAGTTAGGAATAATTTTCTGTTTTTCACAACACCCAACAATTTCTTTAATTCTGTAGGATTCCTACTCCCTACAGAGTTCCATGTCCCCTAAATAAATGGATGCTGTCTTGTGGCTACAAAACTATTCTTCTGAAGACAGACAGTACACAGTGTGTGTGGTTAATATTCATGGCACATACTTCATTCATAACTTATCATTAACTTACTCATTTTAATTTCTTCCCAGTGGGTCTGTAACACGCGAGTGTAATCCAGTGTAATTTTTTTCCCCTACAGCTCTGACCATCTGGAATACTCTTGCTACATGTCTTCACCATTTCTTTCTCATTTCTTAAAACACACAAATAAATAGCATCAGATATAAAGCCCTAAAATTAGATACTCAATAAAAATGGCTTAGATTTCAGCATGAAGGGAACTCTTTAAGTTATCAATGAAATCCATATACCTGCCATGATGGCCAGCAGTCAGTGAAGAAGAAAGCTGCAAATCTTGTGACCTGGAGTCACAAGTCCTAAACAGGGCTTAGGTTTATGCTCCTCAGTGTTTAACACTTCTATTAGTCTGTTAGTGAGCTTTGAAACACATCATCCACTCATCCACATTGAAAGTGAGTTGTTGTGCTTTGTAGACCAGCCTGGCAACATGTTAGCTAGCTTTGCTTTGTCTGCAACTAAACAAAAAAAATACATTCCAACTTGGTAGTGGGCATTCAGCTCACAGGACCAGACTGCTGGGAACCAGAAGTCCCTGAATGTCCAACAGTGATAATATCACATTTTCACCACCAGCTGCTTCTCTTTATGGATTTATTTCTACCATGCTGCACCACTTGCTAATGTATGCTTAGTCTATGTTCTTATTCCTATTAGTTCCCACCTTATAAAGACCTTTCAATGTTATTTGGACATTGAAAAAAACTTGGATAAAAATATTTAACTTTTATCTTGTTCATCTAGCTGAAATAATTCATGTTGGTACCAGTTTTTAAAGCACTACAATGTTCACTTGACTTCAGAGTGTACTTTTTCAGCACAACTCACCTGTTTTTTTGTCAGCAGGACTTATGCCCTCTGGGGCACTGGATTTCTCCTCAGCTGGTAGACATCAGTCTGATGACAATGTTGTTAAGACTTAAGTCTATCTTTCTGGCAAAAGGATTAGTCCTCACTTTTGGCAGTGGATCTAGAATTAAAAAAGATTAATCAGAAACATGTTATGAAGGATAACCATATCTAGGCTTTGGCTTAGCAAAGTCTGTGACAGGTGCTGTACTTTTTCACCATCTGTAAATCATATATGGTTATGTAATTATGCGTTTTGAGGAATAGAGTCTTCCTCTAGACTATTTGACAATTAAATTTGGTTCCTCAAAGTCTTTCTTGCTACAAATCCATAAATCCTACTAGGAATTCATGCCACCACACCTGTGCTTGTTCAAAACCCATCAAACACTGTGTTCCTCTGTGTATCTCACCCTGCTTGGGTTTCCTCGCATCTTTCACATTTAACAGATGTATTCCAGGTCTTCCCTCATCTGGTTTTCAGAACAAAAGGTTCATCTACTTGAAAGTGTTGCAGTGAACCTGAAGAGGCACAGTCACAGGACTTCCTCAAGATGAAGTAAAACTTCATTTGGATGCATTTGGGAATTCTATTATAATATTGGCCAGGAGATATCACTGTTGAACTTCTGAAATATACCCTGGACTCTCTTTCAATAGCTAGGAGCAGTATTCTTAACTTGTACCTCACTACCTTTTGTTTCCTCCTGTTGGCTATAACTTTGTCAGTACTGAACCTTTATTTTAGGGGTAGTTTTTGCACATGTGGAATTTTATTGGATGATGATACATTTGGGGCACACTTTGCAATGTTTCTGTATTTCTTGTAAAAATAGAGGCAAAAATAGGAGTTTCCAAAAATGAGAAAAGGGCATTTTTGCTCTCCTTCCTAATTGGAAGTTACAAAAAGGGTGTTTCAATTAAAAATTTGGCATGACTTCTTTCAAGTGTACTGTATTTAAGTACTAAAGCACTTAAGCAAAAAATATGATGTTGCAAAGGTACAGAAGAAAACTGCTGGCAGCCTATTTGCTGAGGATATTTCAGCCAACATAGGCATGGTAATGCTTCAGGGATGCCCAAATTATGGACTTTGGAGCAGCTGGTATTTTACAAGAACCTTCAGCACAAGTTTTGTTTCAAATTATTCTCAGTCTAATTGAACAAGTGAAGGAGGTTTTCCCAGGAAGTGACCACACACTGCTGTGTGAAGATACCCAAATGGTCTCATTTACTCAAGGCTGCTTAGCTGGAACAGGACCAGAGTACCTAGGGAGGAAGAGTATCAGAGCAGAGTTATGGAAACTTGGGTAGGACACAATATTAAGAAGAACAATCTAATGGTGTTGATGGTACACAAAGAGAAGAGAAAACAGATGGCCTACAAATGCCAAGTTGTAGCCAGAGGAGGTCCTCAGAGACTTGTAAGAGCAGTTGGGACAGCAATACTGGAGTTGCTCTTCTCAGGTTTCAGCCGGCTCGTAATGACTGCATGTTCCTTTAGTCTGCAGAGGAAAGCATGATCCTTTGCAAGGGGGATCAGGACTTCGTTTTAGAGAGAGAGCTGTGGATGCAGCTGGAAGAGGAAATACAATGGTTACTGGCTGCTCATCACATCCTTCCTCCCAGAGGTTTTCATTTTTTCACAGCAGCCAGCTAAGCTGGTCATGTGGATGACCCCACACCTGGTTAAGCAAAAAGAATCTAGGCTAGGTTAATTAGTTCAAATTGTATGTCTTTGGTAATGTCTCTTGTTGATTGGAAGTAGCTGGAAAATTCTCCTACAGGCTGATTAGTGAGAGGATAACTTCTAGCAACAGCAGACTGTGGGAGACTGTAACCTCTGCAGGTGCAATGCTACTAAGAAAATTCAAGCAACTTGATGGACCAAAACTGCATCCATGTTTACAGACAGAGTAAAGATAGGTAAGGAGTTACTAAGACAGTCAGGAGAGGGGTGGGTAATAAAATGGCCATTACAGGAGGAAAATAGAGGTTAAAAGTAGGGAAAATAAAATGTTTTATGTCAGTGCAAGACTTTGATGTGTTCTCTGCAGGGACAGCTCCTGAGCCTGTGAGAATTGTGGTGCTCTTGTGACTTACTGTAGATGTGTATATAATAGATAAGTATTTTTTTTTTTATCTTGGTATGCTAAAGTTGTCTATATAAGCATAACAATTGGAAACACTTAGGGACTTCTTTGGAAACGCAATAAGATTTAACTCCTGTCATCAGCTGAAAACTCAACTTTCAGATTGGTTTCTCAGCATTTGGCGTGGCTAGAAGTTACGTTACTCTCTACCTGCTCCCCTTGCTGGTTGTGGGAAGCGGTTTCTCATTCTTAGCCTGTCCTGCAAAGCCTCCCCTGGTTCTAAGAAAGCATGCAAATTACTCGGTCACCTACCTAGTCATGGCTGTTCAAGTGCTAATTATCTTCCAAATATAATGAGTCAGAGGAAAGGAGAACCAGCACTGCTTTGTTGCATGTGCACACCTTGGTGGGCTTGAAACATTGCCGTGTATCACAGGCAAGAGCAGCAGAGAACTGAATGAACTTTTTCTTTTCTCTAAAGCTATGAATCTTTTGCAAACTTTTAATCAATTTTTACTCTGTGATTTCAGCCATCCAAAAAACATATGGATTAATGTGACCTATTTTATTTATTCACATTGGACCCTTTTACAAGAAAAGCTATTAAGAGGAAGGACTCAAACTCAGTCCAATTTATTATGTATCTGGAGACTTAACCAAAGCTATTATTACATGAAAGAATGGAGGAAATTAAGAACAGGGCTTTCAGAATACTAAATGCCAGTAGAATTTCTTAATTTTCTTTCTGTCTAATTTACTCTGTCAGGAATTTGAAAACAATTAGACACTAAAAAGAAAAAAGGTCGAAATAGTCTTACCTAACTCTTGTGTGCATGCTAAATACTTCCATACTGCATTGCAGGCCTCTTCTGAACTGAAAAATAGAAAACGTTTAAAAATGGTTAACATGAGCTCTAGTGGTGCTTCTGGAAAAATACTGTCCTCAGTTACTGAAAAACATGATGAGAGTCTCATGGATAACAACAAAGAGGGCTATAAAGGCAAAGAAAGGATCTCATTTAGATGATATTACTCAGGAGAATATGATTTTTGAAAAGAAATATTTGTTTGGGTGAATTTTTCCAAAGGCAAAAAATGGTGAGAAATATTTTTCAAGACCTAGGATATTTTCTTTTGTAAGATAACCAAGAGTAAGTGAAATTAGAGAGAAATCATAGCATCTTGAGAACAGGTATCCTCTTTGTACTAACTTCATTTATTGGATAGTGATGTGATTTTGCTTCAGCCACCATCCCTTTTTTTGCAGACCATGCCTTATACAATCTCAACATCTGCACCTTCTTTGGTCACAGCAGAAAGATTGTGTACTTAATTTAATTTAATGTAATGGTAATTGTAGACAATTCCTGCACAGATAATGAGAACTGGCAGAAGAAAAGACTGCATATTATCTAAGAGTTAAAAAGATGCAGTTTGAATACCTCTGCTTTAAAGATTGATAAAGTATGTGAAAAATCTCATTTCCAGGAAGATTTTAATTACATAGTGGAAATCTGCCTCTTTGTACGAAGTTCCAGCTGGATACGAAAAGCAAAGAAGCCTGGGATTTGCCAGCATAGTCATGACCGTGATGTTAGGAGGCAGTGAGTTTAAATTCTCATGTAATGTTGTGTTTATACCTTTACTGCAAGAGCAACCAAGTATTTCTGCAAAGACATATATGCCCCTCTTTTAAATAAGCCACAGTGGTCTCTGATGCAATAGAATGCTTCCTACATCAAGTCTTTTTCTGCTGCTGTTTTTTGGAGTGCTTTTGTGAGTGTGTTGCCTTTGGGGCCAAAGGAAATGTGAAAAGTTTACCTGTCAACAAAACTCCTCTTTTCCTCTCTGCATTACTAAGCATATCAAGTACACTTGATGCAACTATGACACTTCATTTTTTGCTGCTTAAAAGTGTTGGTTCTTTGGCCTTTGGCTGTTAATTTGGAGTATTATTGGTCTTTTGGCTGGGTCCAGCCTGCTGCTGCCAGATATAGTCGGTTGCAGGTTTCCTGTGAAGAATCCAGGAAAAATAGGAAAGACTACACATTGCCTCAGCTGGCAATGTAACAAGAGAAAACATAACGTCATGGTAAGGCTTGCTACAGTGCCACTGTGTGTTGAGGACTGTCATTTTTCTCTCCCTGGATGACTTTTTCTACATCCACAGGTTTTTGTGTGTGTGTGTCACCAGAGACTGTAAGGCTTCCTTATAAAGGGAAATGAGCATTTTAAGACTTGTTTCTACAAACTTATGTTTAAGTTACAGATTGAGATGATACCCTGAGATAATGCACTACAAAATGAAACTAAGACCTGTGTCACCACAAGGGCCACCATGTGGACCCAAGTCTCTTTGCTGGGTTAGCTGTGTCTGTTGCAACAAGTCTTTATATCTGAGCATGGTGACATCCTGGTGGTGATGCCTCACGGCATGCCAGGGCGATGAATTTTGCTAAGCTTTTTGTAAAATTAGGAAGAAGGGATTCATTCTATTCTCCAAAGAGACAAATAGGTGAAAGGTGGGGTAGGTGACTGGCTTGGTTTGGAAGACAAGTGTCTGCTAAGAAAGGTGGAAACCTGCCTTAGAATAGAGGATATGACCCCCCTCCCTCCAAATTGTTATAACTTTGAAATCAAAGGCTCTCAGGCAAAGATATGGGAAAAGGAATAACAGTTCTTTACTCGTATCTATAACGAAGAAAACAAGGAACAATAACAGTAGCAATAACAAATAAACAAACCAGAAACCCCGGTGGCAGCTTTGTCTGGGCTGCCAGACACCGCCCCTCCCCTTTGGTACAGTTACGGTCACGGCCGGCAGGGGGCGCTGTCGGGCTCCCAGCAGGGCAGGGGCAATGGCTCCCATGTAGCTGCAGGGGGCACTGTGGCGCAAGCTCAGGTTGTGAGTGATTGATGGTGGATGGCCCGGAGGGCAAGATGGGCTAGATGGCAAGAGGAGCTGCAAGCTGCAAACCTCGGAGCAGCAAAACTGGACAGCAGAGCTGGTTTCACTCAGGTTGGCGAGCAAAAGGGTGGCAGAAAACTCCGCAGCGGTGGCAGAAGCCGCACCTGGCATGCGGGGTAGGGGTGAGGGTCAGCGGCTGCCGAGCTCCCTGCATAGCAACTGCCGTATGCAGCTGGGGAAGGCATGCACCCCGGGAGTCGGGGTCCCATACTTCTTTCCCCTAACGAAAGCTCACCCATCAAGGAAGGGAAAAAACAAGGCAGTGTTGGGCTCCCGCAGCAGCAGCGAAAAAACCAGCCCAGCTGTCTCCTCCAAGTCCCGGGAACAAGTGTGTCTTTGCCAACGTCCAGGTACCTTTTTCTTCCCTCACCACACCCAGCCACGTTTTTGTCTCTTACATGGGTCTTTTGTCTCTTAAGTACCCAGTCTTTAAAGCTCGTTAAGGTAACCCTAGCAACAGGATGGAAAAATTCCCAACCTCCAACATCTACACAAGTGAAAATCAGGTTGATCAAATTTTGATAAAATCATGGGAGCACCGCAATTTTTCTTTTTGTTTTTCAGTTTTCAAAATTTGTAGATTTTGTGTATTTGGGTTAGAGTTACAGAAGAAAAGAATAGCTAGAATTTGGGAGAGTTGAAAGGAAGTACTCAGTTCTAAACCTTTATTCTTTAGTTGAGACTTGCTTGGAAAAGCTCTCCAGCTAATTAAACAGCTGATCAGAAATGCTGTTCCTGTGCCTCCAACTTGAAGCAAATAAGAGATAAAGTATGTGCATATGTTAGACTTGTAAATTTACTTCAGGTGTGTGATTACAGAAAGGCTATAGATCTTCAAAACAACAGACTATCGCTTCTTACACTTACCCTGGATGCTCTTGCTTTTACTGCAGAACCCTGAAAAATCCTCTGCCAATAATGGATTCATAGGGGTGTATTTAGTGTCAGAATGTAGTCTTTGAAAAAAAGCATTCAAACCAACACCAAACAAAATTGTCCAGCTCAGGGTGTATGGACATACAGTTTATTGTCTCAAAATTGTTATCTACAGCTACACAGCCTCCTTGAATAGCAGAATAAAGGATAGATGTGAAGTATCTTATGAGCAAATACCTTTTAAACAGATCAAACTAGAATTAAACAGACTTAAACAGGTCTTGATCATGACCTTTGACAGTAACCAATTTTCTGTTTTGGTAAATTTTTTGTTTTGGCTTAGTAAATAAGTATTTAAAACAATATTTGTACATCTTGTTCCTGTCTTAGAGTCCAAGTACTTTATTTACATGAGAATATTTGCTTAACAGAATCAATGCTAATAGGGGTGTCTAGATGTCAACCATCTTCATCTAATTGAGAATAATAAAAAAGACTCCAACAATTCTTAATTGACTGCTGATTTGTGCATTTTTCATTTAATGTCCAGTGACATTTTGATTGCTGTTTTAGTGACTAGTTTAGAACTCTTTATTAAACCAAAGCGTTGAACTGAGAGCAGTGTTCACTCACTGCTGACTCAAAAGTAGTGCCTCATTACAGATTTTCCCAGTTTCTTGCTTTCCATGTATGGTGATGGGGACTGCCTTTTGAAATTGAAACTGTAGCTGTTAGTAGCCTGTGTGTATAACAGGTTGATCTGGTTTTTAAAATATGAAGAGAAATGGTTAAAAAATGCAATAGATCCAAGAATTAAGACTGTCTGTTAAGGACCAGTAGTGCTTCTTAGCTGATGAACTTGGTCTTTGCTGGTTTTCAGCTGTTCAACTGCCTGTGTTTTGTGGAAAGAAAATAAATGTCATCATGAATATTTGCACATCTGCCTAATACATGAATGATCAAAATATACTGCTGACTTTGCAATGTACCTCCAATGTCTGTTTCAAAACTTCCAAAGAGAAAGTGCAAACAATGTTAATCCCCAAACAGTTGCTATTTTTATGGTCTATAATGCTCCAGATTAAGATGATTTAAGATTCTTGGAAAATAGTTTTAATTGTTGTGGCTTTTACAATGATGATATTTATTGCATGGATTCCTAGATTTGACTCTTAAAAGCTTTTAGAACCTTGCCAAATCACCATGGAAAAAAAGAAAAAGTTTTCTAACCATCTAACTACATCAGTGACAACTGACAACTATGGGTCAAAGAATAGAGGGACACCTGGGATCAATTATTAATGTCTGAATTTGATTTTAGTCATCTTTGCATGTGAGTGTGGACTAATTTCTTTGTCTTCTGACAGATGTTTTCATTGGCTGATAAACAACACTGTTCTGATTGATGAAAGGTCCTAACAAAAGATTATTTTCCTTCCTCAAAGTTTATCTAGGAAAGGTGTGTGACATTTCAGCTTTATATGAATATACTGCGTCCAGTAGCGGGCCTTGTGAAACTCTCCCTACTTCTCCGTTGGCATACACTATTTAGATGGCTTAACTGTATACATGATGCTATGTGAATTAATATGTGAGCCCAATAAAGGGATACAAAGGGATAAAGCAGAGCTCTCAAGGGCCAGAGGTTTCCTAAGAGGTTGTGCATAGAATTACATTCAACAGGCATAATTTTGCTAAGTATAATCACCAGCATTTTTTTAAATAGCTTAAGGAGACTAAATAATGTATGTCAACGAGGATTAATTTGGGGGTGTTTTCCTTTAAATTCACTCTGATGTGTAGCTCTCACGAACAGGGAGTGTGTGTGTATGCTTTCCACCCTGTCGGGAGAAAAAAGTATTTTCTGTAGAATTCTCATAAGTAGCAAAATTTTTTGTTTTCCTCCCAGTTCTGCATGATAGATAACTCTTACACATTTTGCTCCTTTCTCTAAACACTCTCCATTTCCATCAATCCATTTACTCAGTAAAAACAAACCAGGAGAGTGAACTGCATTATCAATATCTGCCCTTTTTTTCCGAGTTGACATGGATTTCTAATGAAGTACTATAAATTTATTCTCATTAACTCAGATTCACTTTTGCATTGTGCACATACACAGAAGAAAATGTAGATGGAGGCTTAATAAATTTTCACAATGGTCTGAAATAGTCACCGTCTGACTGCAAAGGACCCTAGTCACTATCTAAAATACCCATCCTATTCCACAAATCAGTACCTAAATAAATAACTGTTTTTTTCCTGGTAGTAAACACTCAGTAGCTCCTACTAAATTATTTGTCCTGTGGGCTATTGGTTTCCTTTAAAACATATTTGCTGTCTCAAGTAAATTAGGAATGAGTTGTTGAATAAGTTTTTGAATACTAAATTCCTTCACTGTATTTACTATCTTCAAATATTTCCTTCAGAGCATCCATAAAGGAGTATATAAAGGATTTCAAATTTTCCTTTATCAATTTTCTAAAACATATTGTTTATTTTCTTCTGCAGGCAAAGTTCAGTTCTTTACCTTGCACTTAAGCGAAATGTAAGGCATTGACATGATATTGTATTGTTCAAAAATGAAGTAGTTGTGCCAAGTATAGGAAGGAGAGACAGAAACCTCCTCAATCTGAATTCACCAACTGGAAAATAAACTGTTTCTGAAGAGCTCTGATGGAGAAACAATCCTTAAAAATGGAAAATGGTCTTTGTTCTTTTTTTACATTTAGTTTACAAGATGAAGAAGAACCAACAGGGCAAACAGCAACTTTTAAGCGATTCCATTTGCTTTATGTTTATAGTTCCACAAAAAAAAATACAAATCCCTTCCTTTGGGAGGATTTATATAACCTCTTACTATCCCTAGAGCAGCTATATTATACAGGATCTTACCCTTTCTTGGCAAACTTTGCTGTGCCTTAGTCCAACAGTAAAAAAAAGGGTAAAAGAAAAATGAGCAATTTCTAGAGAATTTGATTCTCAGTTAAAGTCTTATTCTAAAAACCCCCTCAAAAATTTAGAATTTCTACTTCAAAATCAGAACTAAAAGTCACGTTAAATATCAGTTTTCACTGCTGATCCATGTTTTCCATTTATTCAACAGAATTACCTGTGAATTCAGGTTTTTGTTCTTAAATCATACATTATATTATTATTATTCATATAATTGCATGAATTCCACTATTTTAAGACCTTTTAATTGGCAGCACCTGATGTGTGGTGTAAAATCCTGGCAATCCTCCTTTTTACTGAGCAGAGTCTCAGTTTTGAGGTGCTGGCCAGATTCTCTTGCTGAAATAACTTCATAGGTGCTGTGTGGGATGAATGCCCACCCTGCTTGAAGGAGACTTGGAGGACAAAAAGCCTAATAATGATGATCAGCCCCAAGCAAAGTAAAGGTGATGCAAAAAGCCATGGGTAGGGAGTGTGGCTGACCTCTGCTTTCGGGCTGTGACATTTGTATAGATGTGTTGCATTGAGGAATTCATGGAGCCCTTGCTGCTGTAGCTCAGTGTGTTGGAAACAGCATTTTTTCTTTAGCATTGCTTACAACTGAAGCTGGCCAGGAGAGCGGTGGTGTTACTTAGGTGCAGATCTCATAGCTGTGATCCGTCTGGGTGATACCTTTAGACAAGATAACTCTGTGTAGAACATAACCATAAACCTCTCCAAGTATGAGTGGGCAGCAATAGAGTTCATGAGCACCATATATTAATAGTGCTCTCTGATATGTGTCATCTGCCTGGGGTTTGAGTGCTGTGTGAATTGGTGCTTTGTATCGATTTGAAATCCATCACTTTTGAAGCATTTCTCAGGCTGTAAAGCTGAAAAAAGTTGATGTCAATGGTTTTACTCCTGTAAGTATCATGTACTGATGCCTATTAAATGCTCTGACTCTTCTGAAACACTCCTGCTCCCTCTCTAAGGAAGAATTAACCTGAAATTGATGAACAGTGAGCATGTTACTGTTAGGAAATTGTTGCATCCCAGTTACAGAACTGGTTCCTTGAATTCCCCAAATTTGTCACATTGAAGGTCTGATAATAGACAAAAAGAACTCTATATTCAAAGACGAGAATTTATTAGTAGTATAATTAGAATCTTAATTGTCCTGCCAAAGATTATTAATTTTACAGTTACAATAACACTGACACTTATACTTCAAAGTAAATGCAGATAAAATGAGGCATGCACACATTTTCTAGTATGTATAGAATCATGTAAGTTCTCTCTTACCTTACCTATTTCTCTTAAGTTATACTTTCCACTGGCATTCTGGGTCTGGAGGTCAGTATTTTTGGTCTTGGCAGAAGGGGAAGTTTCTGGTGAGTTGTAATGGCCTCAGTTTACTTATGTGTATCTTCAGATGTGAAAGGATAAGGATGTAAGGGTCATCTCAGTGCAGAAGATTTTCTGGTATGACATCAGTTTTAGAAAACATGGTGTTCGGTATGTCTTAGGACTGTGCTTTAGTAGGATATAGACCAAACACTAAAGAACAGACAGTTTCAGAAGTTTTTAAGACTCTCTTCAGCATGCCTTGCTGCCACCCAATGCATCTTAGAATGCTTTCTCTTTGTGTTTTCTGTAGCAGGTCTGGGGTCTGTTGAGGTTTCCTCCCATCTGGGGGAGGAGAGTGGTCCCCACAAGTACTGTTCCACTAGTTAGACCAAAAAGTGGGCTTTGCTAAAGTGAAATACTTTAGCCACAGTAATCACCAAGGGGAAAATTGAGGCTTTCAAAAGCACGGCAGTATTATAGGGTTTTATCTGTTTTTTAAATTTCATTTTATTATATTTTGAACAAAATACTGACTTCATTGAAAATTTGATTAATCTTTATAGCAAAACTTCTCCTTGAAGTAGCTTGTCCACCATGTCTCTTGAGGAGAAAAATCTGAAAATTAGCTGACCATGTTGGTTAGGGGAACCTCTTCAGCAACATTTTCACTGGTTTAATCAATATGGTTTCCAGCACAGCTTCAGTCGGAATGTGATTAGCCTGCAGTTATTGCAGCTGCTGATTGAGAACACCAATAAGAAAGGATTTTCAGTATTTTGAAGACCAATTTGATACTTTGGGGTCCAGGCTAAATGTCCCTGCTCTGCTACAGTTTTTCGAAGTGCCTTATCTCCCTATCGCTAAAATGTGAGCAACAGTACTTTTTGTTTTTAACAACCAACATTTTGTGAGTAAAAATAAAGTTATTAAATATGCTGAAAATTTCAATGGGAGAAGAAATCATAACATATATTTGATTGGAAATTATTCTATTATTGTTATTTTTATTTTCTGGGAAAAAATTCCACCCAACTTTTTATTCACTTAGCAGTGTTTTTTGGTTTTTTTTCCTCCCCCTCAACCAGTCATTTCACCATTAAATTTATGACCAAACTTGGATCAACTATGAAGAACCTATTAGGACAGCAAAGTTATAAAAATTTCAAAAACTCAGGACCTGGAATTCATCTCCACTAAATTATAACCCTTTCAAGAAATACTTTGAGCAACATAGGAACTGATGAGACTGCTCTCTAATGAATAAAATCAAAGATGATGAGTTCTATAGGCAGTATTGAGCTAGTTGTCAGTAATTAGCTTCAGATGAGATTGCTGTCTTTAATGCTTCTTGACTATCCTTGGATGAGTTGGAACATATGATAAAAGTGTAATTACAGCCTTTGATATTTCAGTGGATGTCTCAATGCATCCTGGAAGTACTCCAACAGGTTGTTTAGCCAAGTGGTTTGTGGGGTAGCTAGTCCTATACAAATAAATAAAGAAAGAGAAACCCTCTAATTGTTCATGCAATAAATGGTCTCCTCACACACATTTTATGATGTGGTATTTTAAGTGCATCTAAGCAAAAGTCAATCTAATGAAAGAACAAATGCTTTTTGTCTTTTATGTGGATTGTGTTACTTGTGTGCTTATTGTGTTTTTTTTAAAGTTGAGGCTTTTTAATGCTAATTATTAAAACAATAAGTTCAGTGTGTCTGGAGTGGGGGAAAATGAACAGTTTAAAGAATACAGTCTGTGCAAGTGGATTCTGATAGGGTGCATATTGGTTTTATGCTGGTGTAGGTACTGTGACTCAGATTACAACTATGCAAATGTCAATCAGGGCTTTAATATTTATTTTTTAAAAAATTATATATAATTTCAGACTGATTTTTTAATGTTTAGTGAAATGAAGCAATTCCAAAATAAGGTCTTGACTTTAAAGGTGCTTATAGTTTGAGATTTCTCTCAGACTTATGTTTAATAAGACTTGAAGTAGAATATAAATTTGAAAGTGTGGACTAGGCCTAGTAAGCTGTAGAAAGAGACAAAAATTATTTTAGAAACTGGGAAAGATAGTGACAGAAACACAAGTAGCTACATACCTTCTGGCATCAAGTGGAAAGGAACAGGGAGAATTATCTCAGATTTTCTTCTGGAGAAGGTCTATGAAGGCAGGGAAGAGATAAGGAATGTCTCCCTGGGTGAGCTACCACAGAACAGCATCAGAATGTCTGGGAGGTAGATGTCCCCATTAAAACAACCAGTGGGCAACTATCACCTCCTTGTGATGGGCAACTGGAGTTAGTATTGGAGAATCATGGTTTGGGTTGGAAGGGACTTTAAAGATCATCTAGTTCTAACACCCCTGCCATAGCTATGTACATATTTCACCAGACTGGTTTGCTCAAAGCCCTATCCAACCTGACCTTGAACACTTCCATCCAGGGATGGGGCATCCACAGCTCTCTGGGCAACCTGTTCCTGTGTCTCACCATCCTCAAAGTAACGAATTTCTTCCTGTTCACTAACCTAAACATATTTTCTTTCTGCTTAAAGCCATTCACTCTTGTCCTGTCACTACATGCTAAATAGTTCCTTTCCAACCTTTTTGTAGAACCCCTGTGATGGGTTAATCCTGGCTGGATGCCAGGTGCCCACTAAAGCCACTCCATCTCTTCCTTCCTCAGCTGGACAGGGGAGAGAAAACATAACAAAAGGTTCATGAGTTAAGGACAGGGAGAGATCACTCACCAATTACCATCATGGGCCAAACAGACTTGGCATGCTATTTCATGTGGCCTTAAGCTCAGCACATGAGGGGGTCTTTCAGTATTAACACACAAAATGACCATCTGTACACAAATGTGGCTTTAGTCTAATGAATTACCTGTGCATTCCAAAAATACCTGGTTAATTAAACTTACCAGCCTTAAGTAAAATAAATTAAAGCTAAAACTGTACTCCCTGCCCTTAGGTGAAAACCCATGGCCTTCTCTTGTTCCTTCTCCTACCCACTCTACCAGTTATTTTTCAGTTGAGTTTTGAATTCAGTATTTTGGAAAATCTATGTATAGTATGTGAAAAGTTCTGAAAATAATTTTCTTTGGGTTTATCTTTGTTAGCTCTTTCAAATTATCATTATCTCAAGCATAGTTGAGATCTGAAGCTTTTTGTCTGTGGGTGGTTGATGAATGTAAAAACATTCAGGTGAATTGCAGAGGAAAGAATTAGGGAGAGAAATCTACAAGTCAATTTTGTCTGTAGAAAATGCATCACTGAAATATATATCAAATGTCATTTGTAGATGAAGAAATTTGCAAATCTCTATAAAACTTCTGTGGTGTAATTTTTAAGCACTGCATTTCAATCAGCTTGGGGAGTGAGGTGAACAAAGAAATTAATAGTTGTAACATTTTTGTAAATATTTCAGTTAATGAAAATAGGAACCCTTTTTCATACAGTTTTGCTTAGTATGCTTATTGCATCTTTTGTTAAACAGGATTGCTTAATCAATGATAAATTTGTGCTATTGCATTTTTAATTGCTCATACTATTACTCTTTCTGTATGTATGAAACTAGTTGTTTGAGCACACAAGTGCTGATGTACAAGAAACTCTGTCTTAAATTAATAATAAAATCAAAGAGACAATGCAATTTAAAAGACAATGCCTTAACAGAACACTTACAATATAAAAATTAATTGAATTAATAGGAAGAAAAGGAATCTTACAGTAGGTGCAATCATAAAGATTACATTTGTCTTTTTATAGGTCTGGGGGTGTCTCATTAATGACTGACTATGTTTTATCTTAACAATATATGTGATGGTACCTGTGTTGGATGCCTTTCATTTTTCATGCCTCTTGGTCTGGAAAACGATAAATTATGCACCTTCTGGTAGGAATTCTATTTGTGTATTTGGCATAACAAGAATCTTAGAAATGAGTGAACATTTCTCTCACATCTGGAGCATGTCTAAATTATCACCAATAACGTTCTCACTACAAATGGCTGGACAAGACAGTAAGGCACTGTGTCAAATTTAGTCCAAATCCTTCTGCCAACAGCCAAAAAGCTGAAGTTGTTGCAGTTCCTAAAGTTCTGTTTAAAAACAACGCAACCAACAATTTCAGAATAATGGCTAGACTTTAGCTATGAGCTGGCTTGATTTTAAATTGGTTTCAACAAAGTCTTATCCCTGTGCTTAAACCCATAGATAATACATTATGTGTTCTATAATAGCAGCAGCATTTATACTCTGGTATGTACTCTGGTTTATATTCTGCCAAAAGGTGCCTGAGATCTTCTGGCTGTGCTTAGTTGAAGTCATTCAGCCCATGAACTTAGCATCTGAAAAATATTCCCCTCTCAAGAAGCACAGCCCATGCCTTGCCTTGTATTTCTGCTACTCTTGGAGCAGGTGGCCAGCACATTGGTGCAAAATGTCCAGCAACGCTGCTGGCTTCAATTAGGATCCATTCAAAGCTGACTCATCTGTTTCCATGGAGCTCTTGTCAACCTGGCTGCTTTCAACCCAGAAGTGTTAATGTGTACTTACCGCAGTGCAGTTGTCAGTCATTCACACCAACACCCTCATGGCAAGGATTTGCTCCATAGGGTTAGCAGTGCTGCTGAGGGAATGGGATGCCTCTTGCAACCTGCAAAACCAAGGCCCACGGTTTTGTTTTGTGCATCTGTTCCTCTTATTTTACATGGACTGAGTAACAATTCACCACCCAAAGAGATGAAGGGATGTACCCCATGCCTGTTGTGTTTGGACACCAGCAGAAAGATGAGATGGTCTGTGGTGAAGTCGTGTGGTTTAGGAAACTGTACTGCCTATTTTATTTTTCCAGCAGGGTAAATCAAAGAAATAAATAGAAAAGAAATGATTTTTTATTTTCTTTTTAAACTTCATTCTTCATAACCAAGGTTGTACTCAAAGTATTTCATGAGTATGCCCTAATACTATGCCCTCCATCCCACCCCCTGTGTGGTTTATTTCTCTGTCCCATTTTTAAGGAGCAGAGAAATTGGGGGCCAATTGATTTTGCGGACTTTAAAATATTCTCTGGAAGCCTTTTTACTCCTGCTGGCACCCTGTTTTTCGTGTAGATTAGTCACAGCTGTTTGTGGCAGAGCATCAGCTGCTACTCAGACCCTGTAGTGGAAAGTATGCCCTTCTTCAGCTCAAAGGCAAGTTAGTGCATTGATTTAATTCTTACAGGATTGAGGAGCTTGATTACTGTGTTCCTGCCACAGAGGTGATTTAATATCTTTGGAGTCTATGTGGACCAGGGTTGATGGAAGGTCACATCCCAGCTCACTGAGAAACATGCAAGTTTTCACTCTGTTTTTTTTCCCAGTTTAGACTCTGGTGACACTGATGCAATCCTCACATTTTATTTCCCTTTCCTGTTCCCCACTTCTGGCTCTTGTAGTTTTGTCTAGACTACAGATATGGATGGTGTGGGAATAATGAGCAAGGGTGCATGTGCGTGCATGCACACACACATTTTGTGTCTTATAAACTTTGTGTTACCTATGTGAGGTAGTCCTGCCTGAATGAACAGCTTTAAATCAAAACAGGCTGGGAGAGGGAAACAACAGGAAATGAAAGAATGGCTAAGATAAGGTATTCGGCTATATCAACTGGTTTAATAAAAGTGTCACCGGTATCTCTCTTCATACGTGTCTTGCCTTGTTCATCAGAGCTGGAGCAATGTGGCAGCTCCAAAGCATATTAGAAAGTGGATTTACAGGAGAGAGTTGCACAGTGAAAGAAATGTTACCTGGGCAAGTACCCTCACCTACTGAACCACAGAGAAACACCACAGCCCTTGGCTGCCTATTGTGCCTTTATGCCCAGATGTCATTTTTGCTTCTGTATAAGTGCTCATCTTGGTATTGATGGAAAGGCACTTATTACAGGCAACATGAAAGGACTTGTGGGCCATGACTCTGTGCTCTGTACTGCTGCAGGGGTTATTGAGCGTGCAGGCATTGATCTATTGATGCACCAGGTTTATTCATCTGCTGAAAGCAATCAGCAGTATTTCTGCTGGCTTTGAGGTTCTACCTGTAGCCCTGATTTCATTTCTATGACACCTTTCATTTACTGGCTCCATGAGGAACAGCATTCAGATCTTTTTTGTTTTGTTAGATCATTTGCACACATGCACATACAGAAAATTTTGTTTTCTCATTGTTTTGCTTCATGTCTGCCAAGGTTATGTTCCTGTAGGGCTGGATGTCTCAGAAATAATCTAGTGACACCCAATTAAACAAACAAACCATTTTCAAACCCAGAATTTTTAGCTGTTTGTACTTAGGTTAGGACTTCAAATATACTTTCACAGGAACATAAAACTTTCTTAAGTCCCTGCATTTCTGCTGCAAAGTAAAACTGTATTTCTTCAGCTGGCTTTGTCTTCTGCATTGTATCCAAGGGTGGGAAAATCCAGATGCTGCTAACCCAAAACATTCCCTGCACACTCACTTGTTCCCCTGGCAGCAGGATGAGAGAAGGAATGAATTGCATATGATTGGCATTAGTCACACTGGTTACTGTGTCCTACTGGAACGTCCATGGATCTGACAAGGCCCTTACAGGCCTCCTCACAGAGCAGGGCTGCTCACCCAAAATATAAAGAGCTCTCTCTGCCATGCCTAAGAGAAACAGCACTAGAACTAAACTAGTAACTGCAGAGTAATTAGGACTAATAGACAAAACTAGAGATGTTTCTAAGTCTTACTAGGTGCTTCTGCTGGGGTTCCCTTAGTCTCCTTCTACACCACCCCTCCCGTCCTCCTCTCTGTAGAGCATCTCTCCTTCTAGAGACTCTTCATTGTTTTTCTTTAGCTTGCCTTGCTCTTTGGGTCTGCTTCATCCCAATGTAAATTATTACTGTTTAACTGCCCTCTCTGGTTTTCTGCAGAGCTCTGTTTTCTGTCCAGAGCCATTTTCTGTTTGTAGAGCCATACTCTGTTTGTAGAATGCCTTGCACAGTGGAGTCCTCTCTAGTGGCAGGGCTTCAGGACTCAGTGGAAATGAAAATAACAAAGGCATGATACTTAATCATCATTTACTTTTATGTTTTTGTCAATAATAGGGTTGTGTAATGAGTAAAAAAGTAGATCAATTACCATGTTTTGATACTCTGATTCTGGATTTTAACAATTAACTGGCTAAAGAGCTATATTAATTCAGGTTATGGGGGAACTACTTGGCTGGCAATATGGTCAGACTAAAAGAAGCCAAACTAATGGCACTCAGATGCTCCACAAAATCATTGGGTGACCTGAATATGATTATACAATCGTTTCTTCCAACTTAACTAGCCTATGACTAAATATATTCTTTGGTGATCTTCCTTTTTGCATAGTTACATAAATATTCCCAGAGCTTTTTCTCCTGGTAGAGGAATAAATCATGCCTAAGCACAACATTATCATGCTATAGGAGTGGCTGTCAGGCTGGATTCTTTACCATGGTATGGTTGACTTGCAGCTGCTCAGTGTTGTGAAACCAGCTCTTTGCATTGCTATAGCTGGGTGAATGGAGAGGTTTACGGCTGTCTTGTGGTCCCAAAGTGCCTAGATTAGGTGTGGTGAATTAATATAGTAGTAAATCTAACCCAACATTTTAAAAGCCATTATATTGTGGGATTTGGGTTTGGGTTGTTTTTTTTTGGTTTTTTTTTTGTGAAATGGCCATGCTGGTATTTGTTTTTGTCTTTCAAGCTACAGCATGTTAGAGTGTCGTGGTTTAGCTTGGCCCAGGTTTTTCTAGTGGGGGAGCCCACAAAGATGGCTTCTCTGTGAAGCTTCTCGAAGCCTTCACCATGTCCAGCTCTGAGGTGATGGACATGCTGCTGGCCAAGCCTGGGCCAATTAGAGATGTTGGTTACGCCTCTGTGAAAAACATATTTAAGAAGAAATCAAAACAATGGGTGCACGCACTTTTCCTTAGCCAGAGGAGGAGGAGTAGGTGAGAGTCTGTGAGGGAAAACAACATGGAGAGACCAAGGTCAGTGGAGAAGGAGGGGGAGGGGGAGCTCCAGGCGCCAGAGCTCTGCAGCCTCTGCAGGCCGTGGTGAGGCCCATGGTGAAGCAGGGGGTGCCCCTGCAGCCCATGGGGGCCCACGGGAAATGCTGAGATCCACTCGCCCATGCTGAAGCGAGTGGATACCCTGAAAGTGGCCGTGGTCCAGAGGGAGTCCTAGTGGAGAAACAGGCCTTGACTTGCACCCTGAGACTGAACTGAGTGCCCCACATGGAGTGGGTGGGTGCCTGAGAGAGAGAGAGAGAGAGACTGAGGTCCAGCAGAAGTCTGGAAAACAGAAGAAGCCTTGCTCCCGAGATGGAAACAGCCTGGCTTGGAGGTCTATACCCCGTGGAAGATGGACCCCACGCTGTAGCAGTTTTGGGGAGACTGCTTGCCTGTGAGGGGACCAGCGTCACTGCAGCAGTGTCGGGCGGGCTGCCGACAGTGAGACCCATGGCTACGCAGAGGAAAAGAGCCTCTCCCCGGGCAGGGGAAGAAGATCTGGGTGATGAACTGACCTACCTTCCCCCACCCCCCCCCATGCCTTGTTCCCTTGTGCAGCTGCTGGGAAGGAGAGAGGGGGGTGAGCAGAGAAACAGTGGCCTTGAAGGGTTTATTTTACTTCTCATTTACTCCTCTGACTCTGTTAGCAATAAATTAGATCACTTTGCAACCTAAGTTAGTCCTGTTTTGCCTAAGTGCGTCTTCTCCCGGGTTTCCTTATCTCAACTCATGAGCCCTGGGCGTGGGTGTGTTAATTTGGGGGTACCTGGCATTTGGCCAGGCTCAAACCATGACATATAGTAATGTAAGCTTGGTATTCTTCAGCAGTTATATCTAAAATCTGAACTTAGTTCTGAGCAGGTGGCACAAAAGGTGAATAGATTTTAATTACAGGGCTTTTCAGTTTCATCTAAGTACTACCACTTGCTATTTGTTGCCCTCTAGGTTGTATTTAGCTTTTTTAACACCTAATCTAGAATACCTTATTAGTCAGAGATCTAAATGTAATTCAAGTTTGCTTCTAGTATTTAAAAATCTCTTAATTGGGCATTGAAATCTAGAGGAATTTTATTTTAAAGCTCCTTTATATATATATATTATCTGGGTTAAAACACACTTTTTTGGTTATTTTAGATAACCAGGAAAATGTAAGAACAGATTAGTGACTTCAAAGTGTGCATTGTCTAGCTATGTATTTCCATCATTCTGTACTGGCATCCCTCAAATCCCCCAATGACTTAATTTAGAAATTAGTGCCCATTGATTCACTAAATCTTTATTCTTGTGAGTGCTTAAGCTTTCAGTGTTCATATTGAAACAGTGTATTTGCCCATTTGGGTAAAGTCTCAAACAATAGTTTTTTGTAGTGGTAGTTCTGTTTATAAAATAAGGAAAAAATTAACAGTTTGGTCAGATGTGATACAGAAAATATATATTACTGAATTGCTTCTTCTTTGGGCATATTGAATTGCCTATCTCTTTGAGCATCTGAACTTGCTACTATCTAAGCAAAGTATTGTATGACACAGGACTGCAAAACTAAATTCCACATATCTGGGCTAGATCTAGTAATAGTAAAACACAGTGACCTTGAAAAGAAATGGAAGAGGGTAGAATGTGATGGTCAAAAAAAAGGAAGAAAAGCTTACATTTTCTTAGGACTTGAAAACCTTCCCTGAGCCAAAGATGTGGAATGACAGAAAAGTGATGAAAGTAGGGCTGATTTGTGAGTTTGTCTCTAGCCATGCTAAGGATAATGAAAAGGGCTGGATATGAAAAGAGCTGACAGAACATGAGGAGATCCCACTAGGCTTCTTGAAGATGCCAAATTTTCTTCTCAGAAGGACACCGCCAGTTTTAACCTGGACTATGACTACATAGACAATTTTTTTTTTTTTTATGGTGAGGATGGTGAGACATTGGAACGGGTTGTCCAGAGAAGCTGTGAATGCCACATCCCTGGAAGTGTTCAAGATCAGGTTGGATGGGAGTCTGAGCAACCTGCTCTGGTAAAAGATGTCCCTGTCCATGGGGCATCGCTTCCTCCATAAATACAATGGCATAGGTAAACACGAGGTACAAAGCACCAGCTTCTTCAGGAGCCTCCTCTGCAGAGGATCTCTGAATGTGTGTCTTTTCCCCGATTTTCTTTGAAAAGCTGTTCTCAGCAATCAGCAGCCTGCAGGTGATGTGAAGAATGAGGCTCTCATTCCACCAATCCAGCTGTTTTGGCTGAGTGTGCCAGCACAGCCCCAGCCTGCCAGAACTGCAGGAGAGGTGTTCACACAGAGTGAGAGGAATATACACTGGGAGAGGAAGGTTTTCACTTTTATTTGCCTATGGTAAGAGTATCCTGGAAAGCTTTTTTCCCGTGCTTGTGCTAATCGCTCTGACTGGTTGCAGAGGAAAACTGAAGTCCCTTTAAATGCCTTTTTTTTCCATTTTT
>VZRN01004646.1:223577-346229 GCA_013397935.1 Dasyornis broadbenti | reverse complement strand
AAAAAAAAAAAAAGAGGGGGAAAACAGCTCATCCCTGTCTGCCATAGCAGACTTCTATCAAAAATAAATTGAGAAGACCTACAGTTCCTCTCGCAGGTTTTGACAAGAGACGATTTGACGATTTTACTTGCTATATTCATAAGGTAGCAAGGAACACTTTGAATCTGTTTGGTGAGCCTAATGGAAATGTGAGATCCAAATGCTAACAGTCTGGCACTCACAGGGAAAAGAGGCGGTGTCAATGGGAACGTGGAAAGGATGCTTTGTGCTTAAGACACTGCATTTTGCCTGTCAGTGATTGCCACTGATAAAACATTAGATATTGCTGTGTTTCATGTTTGCAAGGATGTAATAAAATTCAATATTCTTGTACAATTATTGGGTAAGTGTTTGTTCAGTAGCAAATACTTCTTAACAGAAAGGCAGAAAAGATGGTTCAGAGTTCTTCCCACTCTGAGATACCCACTGCTTCAGATGCCAGCGCTGGATTTGCAGGTGTCTACCTTTCTCAGCTTTCCTTAGCGTGTTAGAAAGCAAAATACCATATCTCTGAGCAATTAGTGATTACTGTTCCCTTTCTGATATCTGGATACTCTCAGCTAAATATCCTATAGTATCTTCATCATAATCACATATGGCATATAACAGCTTGCATGGCCTCACATACAACAGCATTGTTACGGCTGCAAGGGTGTTATTTTTGCCTTGCTTTAGTAAGGGATTAAAAAAAATTCATGTTATTGATTATTTTAGCTACAATTCTTCCAAAAAAGCAGCTCAGTTTTGTCTTTTAGAGCTTAGTTCCCCCTACAGACTCAGGTAAACCTCAGCATAGCTGTTCAAATAGAGATTTTCTTTTAAAGTATTTCTTTAGAAACAGAAAATTTTTTTGAGATATTAGCTTAAATATTGAAGGGAAAAAACACCCCTTTTTGACCTTACTTGATTTTGATATTTTATTTAGCCTTTGGCATTAATATTTGCTGCATTTCTTTCCTCTCCTTCCCCTTTTATTTTGCTATGCTTTTAAGAAATTCTATGTTTTCAGGCAGATTTCCTGCTCCACAGATTAATTTCTAATGAGTAACTTAAAAAGTAACCTTTTCCTGAAAGAAAAGTGAAATTTTACTCTTCTGAATAAAAATTTCCTTCAGCTCACATATCATGGCCTCCAACACTGTCTAACTAGAATCACAAAAAGTAATTAAAACTGTCCAAAAAATGAAGTTTGACATTTTATTGCCAAAAGAGAAAACACTGTAACAAAGCTGAGGATATTCTGTATTTTGACTAATAGGCCAGGTGGACAAATGTACTTTGTCTGTCTCATGCTCTCCTTCTCCTCTGTGGAATGGGTTTCTTGATCATACTGCAGTATTTACCACAAATCACAGCCTGTCTTTTAGGTGAGAAGACCAGATTTGCCGTGAGAATGCAGACCTCCCTGGATAGGAGTGTGGCTGGTCACTCACACAGGGCACAGTTACATATATATGAACAAATGATAATATTTAACCAGTATCATTTTACTTCTAGATTTTCATTTGATATGCTTTCTAGTGGTCTGTTAATATTTTCCCATGGAATGATAGTTTTTGCAGAAATGTGTCTATTACTTGCAAAAACATACTTCTGTCAGCAAGAGTTTTCAGGCTGAATGGATATTTCTCCACTGACAATGTTAGTTTTTGTGTGTCAGTTACCAAAGTAGGCAGCTACACAGGTAATCCTAATGGAAACACGAAGACAAGTATCTATACAGATTCACCCCGAGCTATAGCTCACACAGCCCTCTCCAACCAACAGGAGATTACATTTGATATAATATTTTCTTAATTTTAGTGAATTTTGAGATTTCCTTATTTGTTCTTTTGTATTTAAAGTGACTTTTCTTGGTATTTTTATTTCATTTGGTTCATCTGGATGTACAATTTTTCTGTTAGTTTGGGTAAGCAATCAAGATGCATATTTTACAAAGACAGAACTTGAGATGCATACAAAACCTATGGCCAGATGGTATTGAGAAATCCAGTACTGTATGTATCGCCACTGCAATTGTGGTTTTTTGACAATGTGATTTTAGAACGGAAGATACTTTGAGCTTAAATCTAGGTTTTACAATTTGTGTATTTCTTCTGAAAATGCACTTTAATTGATACCAGGAAAATAGACACCATAACCTCTTTGTTTCTATTTGTTTCTTTACAGTCTCCTTTTTCTCTTTAAGTAATTTTCACTGTTTTTTTTTATTTACCTCAGTGTTCTCCTGTCATCTTGATTCTTGGCATTGCATTTCTGTACAATAGCACTCTGGAGCTGTATGCATGATCATAACTGGAAGCCAGATTTTCTCAGGATATTGTTCCTACAGAAATGTACATACCAATTCCATCCTCATTTACTGTGGATCATCTTGCACTTTTTTTCTTTGCCTCCCTCCCTCCACCCACTGTAATGTTGTAGCAATATTCCAGTTTTGATTTGGTTCTTTTCACGAAAGGGGAAAGGAAGAAGAACTCACTGGCCTTATATAAACATCTGTGCAGGAAAGCAGCAAAAATGTCACTCTCCAAATTTGCGTAGCTATCTATAACCCAAGTCCCCTGATGCATGAATATATTTCTGTATACATACTGGGTTGTGTTTTTTTAATACAGGATCAAACATTTGCTGCTAGTGCCAGAACTGAATCTATTATAAAGTTATTTGAGCTATACTGATGAAGAGCAACTTGATTACCAGTATAACTACCTTCTGGACAAAAACATCGCTAAACTCATTAACTCCAGTTGGAAAATGTTACATACAGACTAGGTTTCAGATGTGTCAACATTTTGTGTTTAAAGCACAAAAACTCCCACTCTACAGGTTAAGATATATTTAAATGACTGCCAAAATACTCGATATGAATGACAGCTAGTTCATGTTATAAAGAGTTGACAACATTTAGAAAAGTGTAAATTCAGAAAAGCTGGTTTAGTTCCACATGCAGTATTTATGTCCATGCAAGGTTGTTACTTACTCCAAAGATTGTGGTTTGACTGAGCTGAGAAGGCCCGGATTGACTAATGATTGCCCCAGCAAGTATTTTCACATCAGCCCTGCACTGATGGCTCTGCCAGGAAGACCTGGATGATGACAGCCCTCTTGCTCAGCAGTACTGTATTAGAAGGGACCCCAGCCTTCAGCATCCAACCATTGCTTTTGAAACGACATCATTTTCTTCCCCACTGAGTTCCAAACCCTAGGGACTGGAGAAACATCACACCGTGCACAGGCATGTACAATTTAAACAGCCATTCATTTCACGTTGTAATAACCTTCTCGTGCCCTTGACATTTCCAGGGAATGGAGAATTGGGACATTATCAGTGACTAGTGAGGATGAAAGGAAATACTTCACTTCAGCTGTGGAAGTACCAGCATCTGTTACATTTTAGCTGTTATCTTTGGCCAAGGACCTATAACTGATCTCACAGTTGAGACAGGAACCATACACAGAAAGAAACTAATTTTAACCCTCTCCTTGCCCATCACTGAGCACCCATATGATGGGTGCTCACTGTATGTGTTAATGTGAGAGACATTAACACTTCCTTATCAGGAAATGCCACCTAATAAGCAAAGGGTTAATGACTAAATGCAGTATTTCTGGTGATATTCAGGAAGAGATGCTTTCTTTGGGTCAGCACACAGTAGTAGTATCACCAAAAGTCCTTAGACAAATTATTTGAGTGTCTGACATAAACTGTGGGTAGCTGCACCTGCTTCTTTCCAGCTCTGGCTGTGGTTTCACCCAATGTTTCATCTGCTCTGAGGATGTTTATATTAATAGTATCCAATGACTAGACCTATTTAAAGGAAATTTGGGTGAAAGTGAATTCGTTAGTTTTTATGCTATGTTGGTGGTTTAGGAGGTGACTCATACATTCAAAGTTGCTAAATTGGTGGTCCAAGTGTTTAAAAATAATAAAATCAATGGTTTTCCAGAAGCCAAAATATTACTATAGCAGTATGTTGATGTTGCTAATAATTTCTTAAAACTGTGACTCTCCAAAGGACTGTGGGATTAAAAAATGAAAGCAAAAAATCAGGATGCTTTCCAGTTACAGAGACCCAGAAGAATGTTTTACGTTGTAGTCCCACTAAGTTTATCATTTACCCACACTGTATAAACAAACAAATGAAATCTACTCACCTCAAAATCACTGCACAACTGTCAGTCCAGGACTTTCCTTCAGCTTTAGCTTCTTGATATACAGCTGAAGCTAACACCCAGCTGTACTATAAGAGCCCCAAGAAATTATTTGGGACAAAGAAGACAGGAGGGGGCAAAACTCAAAACAAAATCCTTAAAGCTCTTTACAAGGCAAACCTAATTATCATTGATAGGGTTTTCTATTTTGTACTGTAGTTTAAGATCAGCGTTTCATGCTATCTTGAGGTGACTTTGTAATACTCTGTCTTAAATAGTCAGGGAAAAAAAATTTAAAAAGCCAAAGGAAAGCCAGAGAAAATATTAATTTTGAAACTATGAACTGATATCCATAATGAAATAACTTCTTTGGCAACCATCTGCAGTTATGCTTATATTGTTCATGTTTGTAATGAACAGGGAAAGAAAAGATTTTTGATAATTGGGATGAGAAGCAGTGATATGAAACACACTGTAAAGAGATTCCATGTGCAGTGGATTAAAAAGTATACTTGCTATATTTCCAGTATCATGACTGACACATTCTTTGGCTTGACAGTCTAATCTCTATTTGTACAAATGTCAGATTAGATAACTGGTTCTTGAACGTTGGTAGCCTTTTGCTACCACTTAGAGCTTCAAAAAAGTCATGTAATGGTGTTAGATAAAGTTGTTTTGTTTGGAGGATAATACTAAGAGTTCTCAATACATTTTCCTTTCATGTAGCTCTAGAAAATGTCATTAAAATTTTAAACATTTTATAGCTTATGAAACTACCATTAAATGAAGCATTACTATATGCATCACACTATTTTTTTTGTAAAATCTTAGGGGAAAATGTGCTTTCCAGGTGTGTCTCTAATAAAGCAATTGAACACACTATGTGGCACGCCAGATTGCTTTTTGATGATCAAAATTCATCATCAGTTCCCAGCATTTAGGAAATAAATTAGGCAGTTACAAGTGGTACAAAAGTATCCTTCTCTTGACATTCCTAGTGTGATGTTAAAGCAGTAAATAGGTGTGCCTGCTTTTCAAATAGGCTGTCCATAGCCAGTTTCTGCTCATGAGGCACTAACTACAGGAGAAAATGGTTTTTTAGACTTACATTTCAGTATCAGCATGTATGAAATTTAGTGTGTCAAAGAAAAATTAATTTCTTCAAATACTACAGGTATTTGAGGATTCAGGAGAGGAAAATATGCAGAATCTGAAGAAAAACAACCAACCAACCATGAAAATATGCTAAGTATCCAATTTCCTGCTTGTCTATTTCATTTTGCTTAGGTAGAGGAAATAAGCTGTTCTGCCTGATGTTGCCAAGTGCCCCTCTTTGAAGATCCATTCAAAAGAGGTTGATTCTTTGCTACACTTTTGAGTTGAAGTTCCCAGTGTTTTCCTCATTTCTTGCCTTCCACTCTCTCTGCTAAAGAAAAAATGTTACAGGAATTCAGTTCTTCCAAAACTTAATTCAAGATTTTCAAGACTGAATTTTTTCAAGCATGCATTAAGATAGGACACATTTAGCTTTGGCTAAAATGGTTGATTCAGCTTCCAACCAAGCTCCTGAGGAGGTTGATCTTTTGAGAAGATATTGGACACAAAAAATGAAAGCAGAACTAGCAAACATTTTCTCTGCTGGCACCTCAGCAGTCTGGCAGAGAAGATGAACTGCTCTACTGAAGCCCAGACAAGTCAGGGGGAAGACGGTCTCTGAACAGAAAGAATATTGTCTTAATTCCTCCTAAAGATTATTTTTAAATGGCAGGAAATTTTAATGTGCTTTTGTAATTCAGCAAGGGAAAGGGGCTGCTGTGTAGAGGTATCAGTGTGACAACATGCTGTTGCAAATCCTTTCTATCCTTGCCATTTTAAAGGACTTTTATAAATGGGTCTATGTAATTAAAAAGATTCTCTGAGGTATTGAGAATGAAGGTTCAGGTTGAACCTTAAAAGGTACTTGACACCATTTGAAATCAATCACAGTTAGCTATGCACATGTTATTCCAATTCTCAACTGTGCCCCATCCTGATTAGTCCGAAAATTGTGTCTAGGGGGCAGACAAGGGTTTAATTTCAGTTTTTAGTAAAGCTAAATAAATAACATAACTACTATTTTCAGATGTTTATGCCCTTTGTTCACTGTGACAATATACAGCTCAGCTAAGCCTTAGGATTAAAATAAGTGATCCATGGTACTAATTAACAGATTTATAAATCATTCTGTATGATCAAGCCATTTGTAGTTTTCCTGTCATATACAGGAAGGCAAGTGCAGTTGCCAGAAATGTATTACAAGTGTAATGAAAGCAAATAGTCCAAAATGCTGGAAAATCAAAAAAGTCTTATTGAAAATAACTTCAGTCATGGATCCAAAAAAGTAATTATTTGCACAGTTCCTATACCCCACAACACCTGAAAATTTGATAATGTTTAACATATGTCAGATTGTAGGCCCAAACCCAAATTCAATTGTTGAAGTCTTTGCCCTGGAGGAAAACCATAAATCAGACAGGATATGAGAAATGGTGACTGATTAATGCTGCTCAAGGATCAGGAGAGGCAGAGGCTCTTCTAGCTGATAAACTTGACAAAGATTGTTAAAGGTGCACTGTAAAAGTGGCTCTGCCACTTTTAGCATAGCTGTCATGGTGCATGGTCCATATAAATTGTTAATTCCAAATGATCTTCAGAAATTCAGCCTATTAAGTTTAAGACAGTTCTCTAGAGCTAAGTTCATTAAAAGGCTGAAGTATTTTAAACTGTTTCAGTGGGAGTTTTTGCAGCTAATCTCTGCAATTTTCTCTTTGAATATAGGGACCGTCAATGCTGGAAATGTTATATTGCTTTTGAGATGAAGATTGAAAGAGAAATGTTTACTTAGTACTCATTAGACCACATCTGGAGTACTTTGGGGCTTCAGGACAGAAAGGTGTTAATAGACTACACCAAGTTCAGTTGAGGGCCACCAGGATGGTGGGGGCATTGAGGCAGGAGCCCTGAGAGTGGCAGCAAAGGCACCTAGGTTTGTTCAGCCTGGGTTTGTTCAGCCTGGAAGAGAGGCAGACCAGAGGACCCCATAGCAGCCAATGCCTACAGGGAAGCTACTGATGAAATGCCACCAGCCTCCTTAAGGAGGTGCAGGGTAGGAGGAGGAGAGACAGAGGGCATAAATTGAGAGAGGGCTGGGTTCTATCTGACACAAAAAAGTGAGTTTTACTATGACAGCCAAGCATTGGAGCAGAGATGCCATGCATTTTCCATTCTTGGATCAGACCAAGTTAGAGAAAGCCCTGGGCAATGTGGCATGAATTCAGACTTGGGCCTCCTTTGTGTGGCAGGATGGGTTGGGTGGATGACCTCGTAAAGTCCCTTCCAGCCTGAAAGGCTCTGATTCTGAGTGAGGACAGCAGAAGTAAGACAGCAAGTAAAGGGTGAACAAAATGGACTGGTAAAACATATGTACCTGACTAAAACCAAAGAGCTTAATCTATTTATTTTACTTAGTAACCAAAACTGCACAGTGACATAGTTGATTCTGACCATGACAATCCCCAGGCTACCACAAAAATTGTAGCTCTACAAAGCTTTGCAGTATGTAATGTTGTAATGCCTTGAACTTGTGCAGAACTCCCATCTAGTGATCTCTAACCTTGCACAAACTTGACTAACAAAGACTCAGCGCAGTCCTTTGAGGCAAAGGATATATTGCTGTTAATTTCATTTCTGCAGACACAGCTTGCAGAAGGCTATCATACCTAAAGTAGGGCTGGCTTTGACTGTAAATTTTTGTGGGGTCAGAGGAAGTGGAATAGATCAGGTGTACTGTGAGCATAAAATGATGGCGGGATCTCCACTGAGAAGGGATGGAATATACTTCTCTTTCTGCCTGTCCTGGAGAGCTGATACATTGATATCAAGCCTGGCTTACTGCTGAATATTAAGTGTGGGTCTCTCAGCTTCCTGCTTACTGTCCTTGCAAATGCAAATAATTGCTGTAACCTCAGTTTATTTCCCACTGATTCTTGGCACAATCAGGCCAGTGCTGTGTGGAAGAAAAAAATTTAAGCCTTCTTTGGAATCACAGAAAAATGGTTGTGAAACTTGGTCTGCAAATGGCTTAAAGAGGGACCCAGAATCCTTTGGCTTGAGTTTTTGAAGAATAAGACTGACTGAAAATGTATAGATGTGTAGATACAGGGTGAACATAGCTCCCTTCCCTGCTGCTGCTTCTGGCTAACTTCAGGCAGATTATTTCTTCTGGAGCTGGATCAAGGCAGGCAGTGAAAGAATCTGAAATACACTGTTCCACACCTACACCTCAAGTTAGTGTCCTAAATACCAGCCTATTACATTCCACTCATGCTGGACTATAAAACCTCAAATAAGCAACGCCCAATTTGCCTGTGACTAAATGAAATTTAATTAGAAATATTCCAGCTAGCACTAATCATTAAGCAGAAATGCTGTGAAACCAAATTGTGAAATTATTAAATGCTTGTTAACAATGATACATAAAATCAGTGCTAACCTGCCAGTGGAAAGGTAAGTAAAATCTGTGAATTGCTCCTTGATTTCCCCAGTCAACTTCCATTCCCTAAGTACTGCTCAGTGATTTGTGCAAGACTTTTTCAGGTCTGCAACTATCTTTTTAAAATGTAGTATGCAGGCTTGTCTTTTGTCTGAGTCATTTTTGTAGTCCACCTTGAGTAGGGAAAGAAATCAAGCTTTTCATACACTTTAAAATTTTAATTTATTTTATAGATGTATTGTAATTTACCTCAATTTGCTTCTCTTTTTCTTCACATAGAAGAGAGTATTCCACTGACATCAGTGTAACAGCCCTCAATTCTTATAAAATAATCATAAGGCCAGGTAAAACCAGGCTGATGGTTTCTGTGGGTGGGCTGGCTGGAGCCTGTGCTGGTGCAACGAGGATGGAAGTCTTTGGGGCTGCCACAGCTGAGACATGTCTCTCCATCTTGTCCTTTCCTTCGTTTTGCTTGCCCAATTATTGAGTTTAGCCTCAGGCCCTTGAGAAAAACCCTCATTCTCAGCACGAGATTGTGGTGCGGGACTCTTGCAGGGAATGTTACCATCTGGTGTCAGCAGTTCTTGTTGTCCCAACTCTTGGAGCATTTCATATTTTCCGGACACATGGGTGGTAGGATTTTTTGTGGCCTATTTCTTTTGTCTCTTTAAATGCTCAATCTTCCTTGTGAGCCTCATGGGCAGTGGGCTCTCCAGTCAAAGTGTGGAAACATGGAGGGAGGCTTTTCCACCAGTAAGCTTTTTACAATGGATGTCTATTATTCAAAATAAGGACGGCAGTTTTATAAGGCCTGTGAGTACACATTTCTCAGTCTGTTTCTTCTTAAATTACCAGGAATGCAAAAATAACCAATGGTTTGACCTCTTAAATCACAAATTGGATAGGCTTACCATTAAAGGACATTGTAAATGTGTTTCCCATTATTTAGTTCATTTGGTGTGTTCAGCAGTGAGCTTTTGGAAGTTTGATTTTTTTTTTTTTTTCCCCCCATTCTTTGCAGGAATCATTTGATAACTTTCTTTCCTGGAGTTTGATTAGGTCCTCTGGACCTGCAATAAGGGAAACCGAAGACTTTATAATGAAGGTTGGGTGGAACTATATTATCCTTGCTCTAAAAACTAATAGGTGCATATTTTAAAGTATGGGTATAATGAATAGTCTGACCTTTCTAAATTAGATCTATCCAACTTTTATATTTTGACACTGGAGACAAAGATTATACCAGAGAACTGTCCCAAACTGACATATACTGCATACAGTTTACCAAAGACTGGTTTTCTGCCTTGGAAGGAAATAATTTTCTGGCAAATTAATGCAGAGGGTGGGACCTGTAAAAATTCTGCATGTGTGTCTGATCTTGTTTCCATTTAAATTGATTGTAATATTGTGTACTCTTCTTTCAAGTCTTGTCTGAGCAATATAAAATGTATCTTATTGCATTCTGTAAAGTTCTTATTTGTCATCCTTGTATCTCTTTTAATTTTATTTTTTTTAAATTAAGTTTTACCTTTAATAGATCCATTCATTTTGGACATTTTAGTATGGAAGTCATGGCATGTGATTTTACAAAGTGTTTGTAAAAAGCTTTTTGGAAGAGTGCTTACAAAAAAATTTCTGTCTGAAAAATTTTTTGGGCTTTTTTGGAAATATTTTCATAATTTTTATCTTTTAAATCCTCTTGCTACTTTTGTTTAGAATTTCCTAATCTTCAGGTGTAATAAATTGTAAATTGAATAAGGAGTTTTTTACTGGAAAAAGAGAGTTTCAAATGTGTTATTGTTACTTCATTTCAGATTATTCAAGTTCTGTAAAGGGAGAGAAAATGTGTGTCCTCCAAGTCATACCTGTATTTTGGGTATGAACTGGGAGAAATTAAGTGGCTGCATGTTGTTCACAGTGTGGTAGGCTTGGTCCTCGGCACACTGCTTGTAGGTAGATTGTGATCATATTTTTGCTGTAACTTGCTAAGCTCTGCAAAAACTTGAGTTCCTTTCTGCTTAGACAGGTATTAAAGCATTTGAAGAGTTAGAGCCTGCTGTTGTGCCTGTTTTTCTTGCATTTGTGTGTTGGTTGAGAGTGTAGGTGGGAGGTCCCCACCTGACAAAAACAATTGCCTTCCTCCCCATCACACCTTTTATGGAGGAGGCATGGTCAGCAGCTCTTCTATGGCTGACAGGCTTGGAAGGTGTCCTGGTTCCGGCCAGAACAGGGTTAATTTTTGCAGTAGCCAGGAAAGGGCATGGTTAGCACATGGAGGTTATTCTGTACTACTCATGTCATTTTCTGGGCGCGGGGAAAGGGGGCCCTTCGAGTCACTTAGTGGGAAGCAAGCAATCAGGTATTGTAGGGCTTTGTGTGGTGAGCAAATCGCATGTGGATCTTCCCCCGCTCTTGTACGCTTTATTTTAATACTGTTGCTGTTGCTGATCGCTTTCTTATTTCATTGTTGTTTCCAGTAAATTGTTCTTAGTCTCAACCTTTACTTTATGTGCCTCCAATTCTTCTCTCCAGCCCAGCAGGAGAAAGTGAGCAAGGCACGGAGTGTTTCAGTGGGAGCACTAAACTGGGGAATACCAGTCCTCAACCACTACAGAAGGAGATAGATGGCTTCATCATCAGCCAGTCAAGCTTTGACTATGCATTAAAATTTTTAAACTCCTATAGCTACCTTGTTTGCTAGAAGGGCATCAGTGCAAAACGCAAACTTCTGCTAGCTGACCAGGCTTTGAAAGTCCAGTTCATAGGAGTGAGGGCAAAATCAAGTCTTGATCTCTAAGCGTGAAAGCAGTTTACCTTTATTTTTCTTCTGGGGGCATATAAAGTGGCCTGCCATCAGGCAGAGGAAATGAAAGAGGAATGAGGTAGACAACTGGAAGTGAAGGTGTCTCTACTGGTTTTGTGATGAAACTGTCTTGTGCCTTTGATTCCTTAAAGGGAAGCATGCAGTACAGCAAACACTTTTTTCATTTCAGTGCATGACAAGGTAAAATGTGTTTCATTAAAACAAAATTCTAAATGCGTTTCATTAAAATAAGAGTTTGAAAAATACTTAGATGATGATGACTAGATTCTCAAAGATAGTTTAAAGGAAGGTGCACAGCATGCTGTGAACAGATAAAATGTCATCTGTAATTCTTTTGGTATATTGCCTGTTAGATGCACTGTCATCCTCTGTTTAAGGTCTTTATCAGTAAAGCATGTAGAATAAAATTGCTGTCACTAACAGAGCATTGTTCTAAAATGGCTTTGTCTGTTAAATGAAAGCCAGGACCAGAAAAGGTATTTAACGGTGCATCTGCTGTAATGGAGATATGTGAGCAAAAGTCACATAATGAATGTTCCTAAAATGTCGTTGAGCTGTTCCTAACTATTCTTAAGCCAACGAATTTATAGACGTTGTAGAGTAGATAAACCTAACAGTTCAGGATTCCACTGAAGTGGTCCCATAGGTTGAAACACTATTGATATTTTATGGAGTAAACCATTTCTATATAATCAGTCTGTGACCAATTCATTCAAAGATACTGAACAGAGGACATACATCTCTGAGGTGCATGGAGGAAAGAAACAGTTTATGTACAAATACACGGATAAAGGTCTCGCTGTCACAACATTTTCTCTAGATTTTTCTATGAAGGTTGTGTCAAGTAATTTGAATTTTCTATTTATTAGTAATTTGGTTAGTCTGTTAGTCTGGTTACCCTTGTTAATCCATGTGTTCCCACTGCTTGAAGTACAGCAAAATGCAGCATGAAAAGATAATCTGTGACCTTACAAATATATCATTTTTGCAGAAGACAAGGGAAATCCTAAGTACAGAGTAGAGGAAAGTAATAAAAGTATATTTGACTACAAGACAGCAAGTGGTCTCAGCATGCAAGGAACTTAACCCTTGTCAGATTATTTTGGAAGAGCCATCTGTAAAAGAGGGATATGAGCCTTGTGATATGCATAAACTAAAATCCAGTGTAAATACCAAGGTTTCAGTGCAGCCTGGCTATTCAGGCAGTAAATCTTACAGGAACATAGTTTTTGACCTGTAATAATTCAGATAATAAGTAAAACTAGAGATTGCCATCAGCTGCTGAGGACAGGGTCTGTTGAAAGTAACAACACACAGTTAATTAATTCCAGGTCTATGCATTGATTCAAATTAATCACATATATATATATACACGAATACATCTGTATTTATATTCAGAAGTATTTACTGTTTTGAAACTTTTTTCTCAGAATAAGGTCATTGCTTATAGGAGTTTGCAACATACCTGACTGTATCCATTTATACCATGTTCTAAAGAAGAAGGAAATTTTTGCATCAGGGTCCTCACCAGGTTAGTTTCCCTTTAGAAGAAAAATGGTAAGCAATAAGGAAAAAATATATTCACTTGTTATAAAAGCAAAACTAGATTTCATTACAGTATTGACTAAATACCTACAGACACATTTCTTTTTTTCAAAAAAAGCACTGAGGAAAACGTTGCAAAAGTAAGAAATAAGTGGACGGGGAAAGGGCCAGGGCTGTGAGTGGGAAGGCCAAATATAGGCACCAGGAATTAGACTATTGTTGCATTCAGAAAAAGAACTAATGGAAATGAGTTTTTAGGGTCACAACAACTAAGTGCACTTCAAAGCTTGGGGCTAATTGCCTGGAAAGAGTACAACAGACAGCCAAAGGTTTACCTGGTGAAGCAGTGAATTCCTGCTTCAGTCTGAGGAGATAATTTTTGTTAATATCCCTGGTGACCTGTGAAGCTTCTGTGTCAGTGGAAATGACAAGAGGGGGTGAATGACCTGTAGCATCATCTGTCTGCTTTTGATAGCAGTTGCTAAAGCACAGCATCTTGTTGGAGAGAGAAAGGTGTTAACTCACATTTTTGCCTCCCAAAGTTATTCCAGCCAAATGTCTGTCTTTATCAATTCATCTGTCATGCTGATCCTTGTGGGTAAGTCCTAATGGTGGTTGTTCATTTATTTTGTGGAACTTATTTTATTGCTATGTTGGATTTTTTTTTTAAAGAAACTATTCAACAATTCCCTTCATAGCCAAGCAGCACATTAGTGCATAGAGTAATAGTGCAATCAAATCCTCCTACAGGGAAAGCAATGCTGCTCTTTTTCTAGGAATTTAGCAGCATCCAGCAATCACAGTGATATATGCTACGTTCATGAATTTTCCCAGGGAGAGAAGGTAAGGGAATAATAATAGATGCTAGGCTGGATATCGGTCTCTTGTGATAATAAAAACAACATTGAAGGTTTCAAGTGGGAAAGGCCTAAATGCAGAAAGTGTTGGAAGATCTGGTTGAAGATTAGTCTTAAAACCTCACGTGGGGGAAAGGGAGGTGAACTTTTTTCCATAAATCATCTGTATACTTAATTTGATATCAAACATGAACCTTAACATGTGTCATATAATTTGGTTTAATACACATGGGTCTTATTAAAATTGTGTGAGCCAAGGACTGTGCTGATTTACACAAGTTTGAGTAAGTCTTTTGCAAGGCAGCAAATGTACCTTAATTTAGGGTGCCTTCATTTAGAGAGAGAATTCAGGATGTTTTTAGCAATTCTAGTAGTTATCCTCATAAAGGTGCTGACTGAGATCCTGTTGGTGTAATTGGAAAGATTCTTACAGCTTTGCAAAGGGAGATTCATTTCCTTAAATGCAAGCGGTTGTCTGAGGCATGGTGATTAAACAGGGAGAGAAACACTGCTGGAGTTACTGTGACTCTGAGTCCAAGCCCAGAACAGCTTCAGAATAGGAAACAGAGCTGGATGCTAGGAACCTCTTCTTCTTTCTTTCCCCCCAACCCCACTGTGTTTTCTTTTGTTTTTCTTTTTTCCTTTCAATTTC
The DNA here is from genome assembly GCA_013397935.1 of Dasyornis broadbenti. NCBI lineage: Eukaryota > Metazoa > Chordata > Aves > Passeriformes > Dasyornithidae > Dasyornis > Dasyornis broadbenti. The sequence continues at coordinate 331,626 of VZRN01004646.1, read as the reverse complement.
TGTCTTTCTTTTATTCCTTTCCTTTTTTCTTTTAAAATTTCTTTTCATTTTCCTCTTTTTTTCTCTTTTGCCCTGGCTTCCACATTTTTCCTATTTTCTTTTCCACTTTCCTCTTTCTTTTTTCTTTTTTATCACAGTTTCAGACCAGGCATGAAGTCTTCGGTTCTGAGCAAGGAGGAAAAGTTCTTATTTGGAGTAAAGTACACCACTCATGCTGTAATATTTGATATTTGAGACCAATATCAAAAATAAGCAGATTGTGCAGACCACTTCCATTGAATGTGGCTCCCTCAGTTTGGGATTGTCAGCCCTGTTTCTCCCACACAGTGTGGGCTCCAGGTGTTGCTTCATCAGCACACTAAGATACTGAGGAGTAATTACAATGTGCTTCACAGGCTGACAGAGGAATGAAAATAGAGAGGGGGGGAAAGCAGGTAAAGGAGGATTTCTTGAAAGACAGGGCAGCAATAAAGTATGATTTGAACCATCAGTTAACAAGCAAGCCTTAGAAAAACAGAGTAACTATATCAAAGTATATGAAGAGAGTCCATTTTTAGCTAATTGCATTTGTGTTGGGGTTTTTGGTATCATTATCAATGGTGTCATCACAATGGTGTAAGTTAGGTCACAGTGATTGTGAGGTGTGGGGTTTGGGTTTTTTCCCAGTTAAATAGTTCAAAAATATATTTGGGAACTGAACAAAGATATATGCAAGGAGATGTGATAAAGTTCTGAGCTTGAGCGAAAGATAAGGACTGCTAAATATTCTGAAGTACAAAATACCTGTAAAGTAGTTGTGAAGATATATCAGTTCATAAAAAGGTATCTGTAACAGCTTAAAAATGAAGTAAAATCAGGAGTATGGGAACTACAGGAATCCCTGCAGGATGAGAAGTGCTAGTTGCAGTTGAGTTTAGGAATTTTCAAGCTGCCCTATTCCAGTCAACAGAAAGAAATAAAGGTATTTTTATGCTGACATTTCACAGAATTCCTGCAGGAATCCTCATTTAAACAAACAAACAGAAAAATATGATGGTTCTGGCATACTAGAAACATCTTAATGTGACCTATGAGAAAAGATTCCTGAGGAATCTGGAAATGACAAAGAACTTCATTTAAATGTAGGAAAATTCTGAATTTCTGTGACCGAGGCACAGGGAACTCAACACTTTTAAATGTGTTAAAAATACAGATGATTTATTGCTGTAGTTAGATGTAAGGAAACTTCAATCTTCTGGAATACCAGATCAGTATTTCTGATTAATCAAAACAAATAGATAAAAATAAGGTTTTATATGTAAGATGTGTTTGATTAAAAGAAACTTTGTCCTGTTTGAAGCTTCACTTTTTAGTTTTACTTCTTGCATCTTAAAAGCATTTCAATCCTTTCTACAAATGTTTTGTGGCACTGAGTGCTGTGTTTCCCAAGTGTTAATCATAGGGAATAGTTTGTCTTGTGATGGCATATGATCCAATAGTTAACTGAAGGAAGAGGTAAAGTTCCATGGAATTTAGCACCAACACAATCAGGCTCAAGGTGCTGCAAAATCAAACCTTCAGCAAGCACTAAACAGTGGCTTTGAACTGGGAGAAGAAGAAAAGCTGTATTCTGATATTTTTCCTCTGGCAGAACAATTTTCTTTATTCCATGAAAAGTTCCTTCATTGGGACCTTCAATAAAGAGAGGCATTAACATCAGGATTATGTCAATGTCTTACAAATTTGGTCAAAAATTACACGTGAAACAATGGGTTTGGTTTGTTGGTTTGGTTTTTTTGTTGTTGTTGTTTGTTTGGTTGTTTCTTTTTCTCAGAGTTATATCCGAGACATGAATTGTTCTACTAAAGGGCTTGGAACTGCTTCCAATTCCATTATCAATTATTATCCTGCAAACATTGTTGCAGGGAGTCTTGCTAATATAATTCAGAGACTTGTGGGGTAATAACTTAGAGTGGTACAAAAAGGCTTGAATAGTAGCATTTGGGTATTGCTATTTTTTCATAGTTTCTTTCTGCTAAGTATTTTAATTGAAATGGTAACAAAAATAAGTGTACTGTACTTAGCTTTAAGGTCCCTGCCTTGAATAGCTGAACAAAGTATCCATATTTTCTACCAAAGGTAGAAATGCAGATGAAAATGCCAGAACATGAGCGTATCTATTAGGACACATTCATTTTAGAAACTTTATTTATTCTGAATTAGTAAAAAATACAAGTTCTTCTAAGAAGGAGACAATATTTCTTTAATAAATTGACCTTTGAAGCAAAAGGTCTGATGACTTTAAACAAATACAGGATGCATAGTTTCCTCAATTGAAGGAGAAATATGGCAGATGACTTTTTTCAGGAGCTCTATGAGTGTGATTCAACATAGTGTGCTGCCTGCTGTCTTTTCCTGTCTACATTCTTCATACCCTGTCTAAAAGACGCACAGTCTCATTCTCCTTAATACTTTCTCAAATGCTCCATTCAGTGTTACCATACGTAACTCTTTTACTTGAGTGGCTTTGCAAATACTTTTTACCTTGAGTGACTGGACATGTGCCTGCATTTTTGGTTTAGATGCCTAAATTTAAAAAAAAAAAAAAAAAAAAGTACTGAATGCTTTTCCTTATCTGAAAGCAAAGCAATCATTACATGCTGCAAGAGCAATGGAAGAATTTTGGTGAATGCACAGAAAATACAAAAGTGAAAAGCAAAGTGAAAGGTAGATTGAGAAGTTATGAGAAAACTTACCAAAAAGTTCTTTTTGATAAAAGATTTGTAGCACACATTATTTCCAATACATCTAATTTGGCTTTGGTTTTCGATTTTGGGAGGGGTGTTAAAACTCTCTTAGTAATTATTGTCCTTATTATATGAAGCACAGCAACTGATGAAAGCTTGTGTAGGGAAGATTTTATATGAATATGAAATTACATGATCACTAACAGATGCAATTCAGCCTCGGTATTGTTTTTCTTCCATAATGCACTTAAATATAAGGGAAAAAATATGATGCTGAAGGTATTCTATTCTATGGTGGCCTTTAGGGAAAAACAGGCCTTGCAAATTTCATTTCATGATGTGAACAAAATAAGCAGAAGTGATTGCCCGTCGGCGGAAAGTCTGTTCAGCCACTGGATTTGAATTCTTTTTTCTTGTTATGTACCCAGGTAAGTCTATTCGGAGGAGGAATTCCTAATTTTTGTACAAAAAATCTGGAGAGTAAGTTCCAATAAATAGTATTTTGACTTTGCTAGAGCTGATCACATCGAGGACAGAGTTTGGTTTATCTAGATGATTAATTACACAGAAATAAAAATGGAATTAATACTGCTGTTTGAGGTAGAGAAAGTAAAAGTACAAGTTGATCTCACTTGTGCTCTTAGAGTTTTTGTTACACAATACCTTGGCCAGGAGTTTGATTTGTATAGAAGTTCTGGTTGTGCAAATGTGTAATTTAAATTTTAAATATGTACTTCTTCCTTGAATTTTGAAAGGCTTAATTTTTGCTTAATGTGATACTCATGCTTACTTGCAATAAAATCATGTACTTCAGTGGACTATAATTTTAAGTAGTCCAAAATCCTTTTATTTCAATATCTCACTGAAAATGCTATCTGCAGGAGATTAATGCACAATTTGGAGAGTCATACTGTAGAAGCCTTTTGGAAAAAAAATTGCGTACAAAAGCTGATAAAGATGAAGAAAGTTGCTCTGGAAGTGTATGTGATAGGAAGGGGGGGAGGAGGAATTTCTGCATGCAGATATTTTTTCTTAATTTGTATTCACGGTGTAGAAATATTTGTAAATCATAACATTGAGTTAGTTCAAAAATTTTGCAGAGTAGAAATCTCTGGATTTTTTAAAAGTGTTTCTTACTAATGCTGAAATTAAGATATCTTAATGTTGGCTTAGTAAAATCCTGTATATGGCATTTTAACCAAAATAATACATGCTAAATACAAATTTAAATAATTTTAATATTATTTGTTACACATAACCAAAATCAAAATAAATATCAAAATAAAAATTAAAAATAAATTTCCCTCTACAGTCTTGAACAATTCTCTTTTTGTATATGCTTAAATTGTTGCTAGTTAGAAGGATTTAGGTTTGTTATTTATATGCAACATGTTTTTTCAGAATTGTATGTCTAAGTTGTATTACATGAAGTTTTATATTTTCAGTGGGGTAAGCTGTGGCATACATATACCATCAGTTCAGTAAATTTAACTCCTATTTTATTGCATTCAAAATTGTTCAGCAAGTGAACCAGAGAAGGTTATAGATTAATGCACAATTTTGCTGTGAATGTGTGTGGCTACAGTATTTTTCATATAAATTCATTGCACGCTTTCTAAGACAGTACTTTGGGCAGTTTCCTACACCAGCCACAGTTTTAGCCTTGTTTCTGATCTTAAACTGAACCTCTGTTGATGACTCATCATTGATGGAACTTTTATCTTGCTTAAAATTATCATGTTTGGGGAATATTGTCAATTCACATGACCTTACATTTTGACCTGTGGTCTATGTCCCAGTGTTACTCGTTTTGCTTGAGGCGCAGAGTTGAGGACTAGAAGGGCCTCAGCTGAGGCGGGGGGGAAAGAAAACATTCCTATGCTAATTTGGACAAACTCTTCTCCATCTTTCTGTTTCTCCATCCTTCTACTTTTCTTATTTAACTTACAAAACTGTGATCAATAGAGCTTAACTATATCACACAATTTTTGAGTAATGCTGTATGGCAGCATTAATTTTTAAAAAGCAATATTTAACCCATTTCGGCTCTGGGTGTGGACTCAGGTACCAGCTCTATTGGCAGAACTTTGTTACAAAGCCTTCCTTGACTTACACTATGTTGAAGGACAACTGAGACTTTGCACAACCACCCTTTGGCATCTGTAGGGAGCTCCCATCACACCACAGAGCACTAAAGTGATGTTTTCTCTGAAATTGGTATGGACCTAAAAAATACTTTTCCTCTAGTCGCTTCTGCATTGATGGTGTTTGCAAATTCGGAACTAAAAGCTTTTTCAGGATTTTATCCAAACAGATAACAGATTATAATGCTGCATTTAAAAAACCCCTAAAACCATTTGTAACACAGTTGCCAAGTTTGAGAAAGAGCCCAGTTAAACCTATTTACGTCCTCTCTCTTATATCATTAGAGATTTACCATTCAAAATCTCTCCATTAATGTTATTTATGGACCATTCAAAGTCATATTATTTTATGTTAGGGGGAAATAAAACTTTAGGGATTAAATATTTTACTTGTCAGTGTTCATTCCAGTAAATGTATTTTTCCCTAACTAAATCCTAATGTTCTTAGGATAATAGTTTGCACTTGTAAATACTTGTATCCATGACCCTGATCACTCTATTCTCATCAAAAATGAAATAATTATATTTCACAACAGTTCAGCCAGCCAACCTTTGCTGCACTGTCCCACAGTTCTGTTTCGGTTTTTCTGTAACCTGAAGCTGACATTTCATAGTAAAACCAGGAACGGAGCTATGAGGAATTGAGTTCTAGAAGATGCTGGCTCTGACTTATTGAAAGCAGAAATAAATTTCGTTTAGTTATATGCAATTCACACTTGATAAAATCCTTCAGGTGCACAGATTCATCCATGGGTAGACTGGCAGTACTGAAAGCAATTCCTCTTTTTCTTCACAAATTTTAGAGTAACAATGTCTAGCCCAACTCTAGGAGTCATTGTGCACCATCAGAAAGATGGTTTTGTAGGGAAAATGACTCCTTCCATCTCCATACCTTTTGGTTACTGGCACCTCTTCTAAGGGTTGAGTGATAGTTTTGGTTACGGTTTTTCATAGGTGAGGGATAATAATTTTACATGGCTGTCAGAGTAATCCTGAATACAAATGCAGGTGCCTGTGGCACATGGGGTATGAACAGCAACCTTTGTGTACCTGATATTTTCAGGAGTTTTTGAACATGCATGGCATAGTCTTTCTACAGGTAAATCATCCCTATAAGGTGGTTCTAATGAGAACAACAAACCCAGCCTGGGACTGAGTCTATTGCACACCATGGCCGGTTGATTCTGGTGTAGGGAGGAAGCTTGGCACACCTGGTGTGTGCTGCAGTCCTTGCACCTTGCTGGTTATTTGTGTATGAATCACAATACTGGTCTCTACCTGAGCAGTACTGAATTATCTAGGGCTGAGTCTGACAGCCAAGATCCAGTCAGTCATCACTGTGCCTACAGTTTCAAGCTTCATTTTTTGTCCACAGTGCTGTTTTGTTTTTTCTTCTTTTTGTCTATTCTATAATGTTCCACATTTATCAAAAAAACCACAGTGAATGGATCAGAAAAGCATTTCCGGAAATGGAAATGGAAGCTGAAAATAGAAGAAGAAGACAGTTTCTGGCTGATGCCCATGATTAACTATACAATGTAAAGCACCTATTGGGCTCAAAACCCAAAAAAAGGTAGATTGCTTCATCGATGTGAAGTAAATCTGTGTCCTGTGCACAGCACAGAAACAGAAAAATGGAAATTCTAAATTGGTTTTACATTATACAGGTTATTGGAAGGAAAAACTAGATAGGGATCTTTTGTCTGTTATGTTACTATACATAAAGCCTTTTTTTCCCTTTGCATACTGTGAATGTATTTTGCATCATGGCATATACATTTGTGTTGCTATGGAAACACAATAATATTATTTCCGTTGTCCTAGGAAACACGGACACAACACCTGATAGTGGTTGTTGTACCAGTTTGGATGGATGTTTGTTTTCTCTACTGTCTAACAAAATCTTCATTCCCTACTGCACCTGAAATAGCAGAGGTTCTTGTGATTATTAACATTATCTTTAAGGATCCATTCACACAACATGGAATATGCACTTCGTGCATGAAAATATTCAGTCTCTGCAGTACGGGCTTTTCAGTTTATGGCACTGGTCCAGGTAAGTCACCTTGCTTAACATCAAACTGTGAGAAGTTCCACTGAAATCCATGGGACTGCTCATGTGCTTAAAGTTAAGTGCATGCATAAGTGCTTTACTGGACTGATGCCGAACTAAAAGTACATGACATGAATGAGTGCTTGAGAATCTGAGAAATTTTGTGGCTATTGATTTGGTTTTAAAATGGAAGAGGATGTATTAGCTATCTGTGAGTGTCCGTGTTTCCAGTACCTTAGTCACAGAATCACAAGAATATGCTGAGTTGGAAGGGACCCATGAGGCTCATCGAGTCCACCTCCTGGCCCTGCACAGGACCATCCCCAAGAATCACACCATGTGCTTGAGAGCATTGTCCAAATGCTTCTTGAACTCAGGCTGTGCTGTGACCATTTCCCTGGGGATCCTGTTCCAGTGCCCAAACACCCTGTGGTTGAAGAACCTTTTCCTGATATCCAGCCTAAACCGCCCCTGACTCAACTTCATGCCATTTGCTCAGGTCCTGTCATTGGTCACAACAGTGAAGAGATCAGTGCCTGTCCACCCTTGTGAGGATATTAAAAACCAAATGAGGTCTCTCCTCAGTCTTCTCTTTTCTAGGTTGAAGATTTTATCATTTTGGGGGAAAAAGAGAATTAGGGAGTAAATTTGAGGGGAAGTTGTACACAGGGGAACTGGTTACCTTATACCATGAGAATGAATGGGTTTGTTGTGGTTTAATTCCAGCCAGCAGCCAAGCCCCACAATGCCACTCACTCACTCCCCCAGAGCTGGAATCGGGGAGAGAAGGGCAAAAGATCAAAAACCCATGGGTTGAGATAAACACAGTTTAATTGGGAAAGCAAAAGCCTCACACACAAGTGAAGCAAAATAAGGAATTAATTCACTGCTTCCCTTGGGCAGGCAGGTGTTCAGCCATCTCCAGGAGAGCAGGGCCCCATCATGTGTAGTGGTTACTTGGGAAGACAAACGCCATCATTTCAAACACCCCTCCCTTTCTATTTCTTGCTCCCACATTACATATTGAGCATGATGACACACAGTGTGGAATAGCCCTTTGGTCAGTTTGGATCACGTGTCCTGGCCGTGTGTCCTCCCAGCCTCCTGTGCACCCCCAGGCCCCATGCCAGCATGGCAGTACAAAAAGGCCTTGGCTCTGTGTGAGCCGTGCTCAGCAATGACAAAAACATCTTTATGTTAACAACTCTGTGCTCAGCACAAATCCAAAACACAGCCCCATACCAGCCACTGTGAAGAAAATTAACTTTAGTCCAGCAGAGGGTTGTTGAGATGATTTTCTGGGTGTTTCAGCAAAAGTTCAGATTTGTCTTTTCTGCTGCTCTTCTGTGGGAAGGGAAGCACAAGCTAGCATTATTGTCACTTTATTTTATTAGCAAAGAAGCCCTGTATGTACTTCATAGTTTTTTGACCATGTGCAGTTGTACGCAGAGTTTTGGGGGTTTTTGTCCTATGTGTCTCCATAAAATCTGTTTTCACAGAATCATATGATTGAAAAGTTATATTTATTTTATAAAGGAACTTAGATTGATTTGATAATATTGCATGCAAATGTCTAACATGTAAATACAATTTCTCAGTAAATCAGGTTCATACTCTGTTACACATGGTTAACAAAAAATTCCTTCCTTAGACCATAGATTTATGTCTTATGCGCTCTTTCTGATATGTCCATATATACATCCTCATGTTCATTGTCTTATAACTACATTTGAATGCCTGTGGCAAAAACAAAAGCCAAGCATTTCAGCGTGTAAGAATATAGTTAGTCTATATTTATATATGGACCAAAGTTCCTGGAAGAAAAAGTTGATAGGTTCAAACATGAGTCCAGTATAATGATAAATTTTTACTCCCTACAGATTGCTTAGTGCTGACAGAAAAAAACAGCTTGGAATTCTGCTGACCTTTTTCCCAAAGGACCTGGCCCCAGTTACTCCTAGTTACTGGCTTCATGTAGTACTGTCAGTAAGAATAACTGCTCTTTATTCTGTGCAAAACTTTGTAACTTATCCAAAGTACAGTGTTTGTGTGTGCATGGGATAGAAGCTGTTAGGGAGGGAGAGGGAGCAGAGGAGCAGCAGGAATTGTACTTCACAGAATTGTTTATTTTAGTTTTTGAAAATCACTTTTTCCTCTATTACTGTTCTAGTATTCCTTTCCCCACAATCATTATTTTTTCTTGTTTTACTCTAGAAGTACTCTTTGAGCAGCGTGCAAAACAGAAGATGGACCATGCAGTAGTCCAAGCGTGATTCTTGGAAAAAATGTAAAGTACCTCTGAGAAGAGGTTTTTTGTTAGAAACAGTGTTCAGTGGGGCCTTCATTCAGGTAAATGGGCTGACAGAGAAGAAAGAAAAAGTGGAGAAAGCAGTTAATGAAATTCTGGTTTTAACCTGTAATTCTTAGGTTTTTTATCTGGTGAAGGAAGGGCATACTTGTGTGATATCTCAGTGATGGCTTGGGTGTGGTGGACGTTTCTGGCTTCATTCCCGCTGGACGCGGCGTTGGGTGTCAATAGCACGCAGAGCAACACATCTGCATTTTCTGGCCTGGGATAACTTATTTCATTACTACATCCGTTTGTGAGGAGTAGAGAGAGAGAGTAAATCTGCTCCTTAGGGAAGCAAATCCAGTGAAAAGCTTGTACCAGAGCTGTTCTGTGCTCAGTGCACAGGCTGTGTAACACCCAAACTGTATAATTGAGAGCTGACTGCAGTTCTGTTTGCATTAACTTATGTAGTTTTCTTCATTAATATGTTTAAACTTTGTTGTGTGAGAGTGAGAAAGTAATCTTCTGAGCAAAAGCAGAGCATTCAGTAAAACCTGAGGATCCATGCAATGCTCTGCTACCTCCATGACTGGACAAAGGACACGGCAGAGGGGCTGCCAGTCCTGGGTGCTGGTACTTCCTGCGGAGTGGAGGGGACATGCAGGTGATGATTCAGACCACCTGAATAAAGGACTTAGCCTTCCCCCAGCGCTGTCAGGAGCCTAGCTTCCTCATATAAGTGCTTGATTTAGATGTTTTACAGGAATTGTGCATTCCTCTACTATTTCTGAGCTGAAGGTTTGTTTCTGAAACTTGTGGATCTACACATGTCCTAAATCAGCGTAGCTTGGTACCAGGTTTGATTCTGGATGACATGTCCTCATGTGGACTGTGCAGTTTAGCAGCAAGGCTAAATGTATTCTTAGGCTTATGATGCATTGAAGTAACTGGAAATTCTGACAGCGCTGAAGCTAAGGGCAAAATTATTTGGCTTCAGTCTATACTTCAGTTACACAAAGATGAATTTAATCTCCTGTTAACTCTGGGGGCTTGGGGTGCACAGCCCCAGAGAGCACTTACTCGCTCTTCCCTGCTGACTGTCAGTAACTTCTTTCTGATTTTATTATTTTCTCTCTGTCGGAGCTTAACATCTTTACTGTGCTGTCCCACTTTCCATTTGTTAAACACCAAGGATCTCTGTTTGTGTCTTTCAGGCCTCTCTTTGGAACAACTTTTCTCTGTGCAAACCTCTCCCAGTAAAACTGTTTTTGTCTGTGGCCTTATGTTCCTGTTTCTGTGGGAACAGGGAGAGATTGCATGTTTTATCTAGTGAGTGAGATGTGACAGTAGTTTAGACAGTAGAATCTTGAGGCATGTCTTTATCTTGCCTCTTGTTGAAATATTAGATATGGTTACAGTTCTCTGCTCCTTTTTATTCTTGTTTCTTTGATTTTCCATAAAAATTTGATACCCTCAAGCATCAAATCAGGATTCAAATGAACACATAGTCTACAAAGAAATATTCAAAGAAAAGATTGATTTCCATTGCATTTAAAGCCAATTTTTTGCATGTTGTATGGGCAGATCCACTGCTTTTATGATTTATAATCTTTTATAAAGCAATAAGTTGTGTCAAAAATACCTTTTCATCCTCTATAACATTTTTCTTTTTTTTTTCTATACCAATAAATGATAAAGATTGAAACTTTGAAAACAATGTAAGCATAAAACTGAAAAAAATTATGCTTTGGTATAATGCCTTCACCCGTCTTTCCCCAAGCCATTTGGGTAAGAGCCTTATCGTTTCTCCTAAGGCAAAAATGCGGCATTTGTTTATAACATATAGCAGAAGATACATGATCTATTACGCCATTGTTGATCTATTACACTCATTGTAACTTGCACGTATAGAAGTGAAAAGATATGGTAAATGATCAGAAAATATGAAGGAAATTTTAGGAAAGGGCTGTTGCCAAAAGAAAATTTAAGCAAACCAATAGACCCCAATAGTCTCATGCCTGAGACTGTCTGGAGAACTGCAGATGGTCTTCCAGTTTTCTCTGACTGTCTCTGTCGTCTACAAGTTCCCATTGTCTTCTATCCTCCTCACAAGCTGGAAATTAGTTAACAAAGTATTATCTCACCTGAGGGAAAAGCAACTTGACATTACCTAAAATAAAGAAGAGGGGAGCCTGAATGAATTAACAGTGATGAGCTGAAGGCACAATGCTTGTAGATGAGTTTAACAGTTGGGCTACTTCATAGTGTCGATGTTATTTATAGCAATGCAGCTAGAGGCATGATCACCTGGGGATTTCATGGTGTTTAACTCAGAGAAGCTTGCTCTGATCACAAGTTTGTCTGGATCAAGCATTTGTTTTGCAGGTAATACAGGTTGTCGCAGGTAACTCATTAGAGTGACATGACCAGGATTGCTGACTGGGGATAAAGTTCAGGATATGGTGAAGTGAGTGAAGACACAAGTTGGCCATCCTCCCATCTCAGGGTACCCATCTCCATACTTTATGGTACCTTGTGTTCCACCTAATATCCAGGGAATGGCTATTAGCTGACCATTATAACTACAATTAATATGGGATGAGAATAGACAATACACTGTGGGACTCATTATTTGTCTTCCATATGCAGGGGGTGAGGAAAATGTGGGAGTTACTGTTTACCTTACAGTACTTGTATTCTGATGGCCACAGTCCAGGCCCTGACTAATGGCTTTCAAATGCTGAGGACAGAAGTTAAACAGGCGTCCCAGACCCCACTAGGGAACCCCTGAATAGTGTGTGGAGGGTGAGAAGCAAGGAAAGAGCTGAAACTTAAAGCCTGGCCAAGAGCATAAAACCCACAGGGCTTGTGGCTATTGCAGGTAATAACAAAGGGACAGTGTCCATAGGAGGGTAAGAGAGATGGTTCAGGGAAGGACAAGTCAAGAAACTAGAAGGCTGAGGAGTCAGAAGGTCTGCTGCACATTTCAGGCATGGCTTAGGGAAGGCACAGTGGCTGAGCAATGGATCTGCACTGAGATGTGCCAACAGGGGTGTCTCAGTCCCCGCTGCACAGGAACATGCAGAGGAATGATGATTGGGGCAAATGGAAGCTCTGAAGAGCCGTAAGTGTCTGTTGAGAAAGCTAATGGGTAAGAACATTAGAAAACCTGACAAACACTGCTGGGAGTCTATTTTATAGCTTTGTTGAAGCAAGTTTCACAGGTTTCCAGAATGCTGCACTCTTCTCATACTGTCTGATTTTTCATTATGTTACGAAGATTATCTGGGTCTTGGTGTAATTATTCTGTTTAAAAACATCGTAGAAAAACAACATGCAGGAGTTTGGGACAAATGGAAGTCTGGGTTGTGTTTTAATTTCTAGGTTTTCAAGAAAAAAAAAGGTATTGTAGCTGTACTATCTGAGTAGTGAAGAGAAATTCAAAGAGAAAAGGTGATAAACTTCAGAAATTGAAGCATTTTTTTGGGCCATGATCAAAGAATTATCGTCTATGTTGTGAGTATGGACAACTCTCCCATTTAATTTAAATGACTAAACGTATGAATTTTCTTCTTAATGAGACCTTGGTAATTTCTGTCAGAGTATAGCTTGAGAAAATATATCATCACAGTCAAAAATCCTGGTGAGGAAATCTCCTTGCTTTTCTTCTTCCAGTGGTTTTCCTGATTTTGTTATTTATGAGGGATTGTGTTATTTATGAGTACTGTTTACTGGACACTGTGCAAATGGTAGGGTAAGAGGCAATCTTCCTACCCTGAAGGGTAGTATATGAATAGACAAAATGGTAAGGGAGAGTGGTAATGCATACCTATTAATACTGTGATGATAAATGACATGTTAATTTGCTTTTTGGTAGAAGAATATTGTTTAGGGATTAGAAAGAGAAAGTAAAGGGGCAATTTTTTAGTAAACAATAGGGGAAGAGAAGAAGACAAGAAGGGCAGCTGTGGAGCACTGCAGAGGTGAAGGGACTGAGATCAGATTGGAACAAGCTTGGATCAAGCATCAGTTATCAAGGACGGCTTAAGACCAGTCAGAAATAAGAAAATATTTTCAGTATAAGCAGCACCAGGACTCCCACCCTCTCCTTTCCTCCAGACTGAGCCCTTGAGAAGCTGTTCCCCCAACTTGAATCAGAAAGGCTTTTAACCATGCAGAGTGTATCTTGCACTTGAGTAAGAAGTGTGGTGTGGTATGCAGGATTTGTAAGTGTTTCAAAAGTAAATGGACTCTTTTTGTACCCAGGTTATTAGACGTTTATCAATAGGATTTAAATCAAGTTGCAATTTTGCAAGTCTGCTAATGGTATGGCAGGTACAAGTGTTGCTACAGCAATGTAACTGTTACAGCAGTCATAAGAAAAAAGTATTTAATGAAAATTATTGAAAAATTCAATTTAAATGGCAGAACAATTACTAAAAGGTTAATGTTTCTGAAAGTCTCATTTCATTCAACACTATCAGATATCCTAGACAAATGATAAATCAAAAATACCCCCCACTTCAGGACTTAGCACTTATGAATGCATATCCCTAAATTAAGTGTTTTGTCTCTGCCAAACACTTACCTTGTAGAAACAAATACTGGAAAATTTGTTTGTTTTCCTGGAATCGTAAATTCAATTAAATCATTATAACCATTTGAAAAGGATCTCATTCAAAGACAAGAAGTTTAGTTCAACTTACTGCATATACAGGAAAAAAACGCAGTAGAAATCTAGCCCTTGAAATTTGTTATTTAAGATTAAAGCCATTTAAAAACTTAAGTCTTTTTTATTAAGCTCAAAATACATATATTAGATTGTTGGATTTGTGTTTTTAAACTCTGGGTAAGAACATGCCTTGCTTTAGAACAGCTAAGTAGTGTAAATATCTTTCTTCACCCTGTTTATTGACTAGTATATTCCAAACCCATTTTCACATATTGTGTTAAAGTGGTTATCTTTCCTTTCACCAATCAAAACTATTTCCAAAATGTTATTTCCCAATTTGTGTCACTAAATACAGAGTTTTTAAATTTATCCTTGGTTTACCTAGCTCAGATGTGTTTGAAATACAATGAAAACACCTCTGAGGGACAAAACTAATGCAAGTAAAACGATACTGCTTTTGTTAGAAGCTTGATGTCAATGTCTGAAAATATTTAAAAGAGCTCGAATTTTTTAAGAATTATATAGAAACATGGTCTTTCATGTTTTGGGTTTTTTTTCCTTTCCTGAGGAGACCCCTCCTCATGTGCTGTGTGATGGCTTGGTTGTGTCACCTTTCTCAGCCTGGGGTGGCTGGAGCTGATAGTTCAGCTCACATAGCCACGTGAGCCATGTTACCAGCATGTGAGCAGCTCCTTTGAGAGTCACTTGTGAGGAGGAAAGAAGCAATGTACCTCTCCAGCTCAATTCCACCTTAGATCTCAGTATAGCAAAACTAAGATTGCCAGTTGGAACAAAGCTGAGAACACTACATCTCCGGGAATAGGTCCAAGACCACTGACCAGTGGGTGTGCAGAGACTTTTACCACCACACCGTCAGGACAAGATGGTCATGGCTGGACTCAGACCAGGGTGCTTCAGGTGAAAGGTTATGGGGTTTGAAACTGGCTTCACAAAATGCCCTGTTCTTATCACCCTCCTAATTAGTGATTCTATCTAGACCATCCTTTCTCACAATCAACACCTCCACCTGCTTAGCTGGCCAAAGCCAGCACCTGTCCTCACTTTGCAGGCTGTTTTTAATTCACAGCCCTGAAATCTCCCTTCCGTTGGTCCAGGGTTAAGTTGCTCTGTTTTCCAGGCAATAGATAAACCAATAAGATTGACAAATGAGTTTAGCATATGACCACCATGCATCAGTTATTAAAAAGAAAGAATTGCTGTAAGGCCCATCTACAGCTTATTGACCTCATCCATATGGGAAATGGAATTTAAATTACCACATTGCTTTAGGAGCTGTTTGTAACCCAGGTATAGTGAAGTCATGTTTTTCATGGGATAGGAACAGCAGATAGAGTTTCTGCAGTTAGCATGATATCAAGTGTGATGGCAAAATACTTTAAAGTATTTTTGTTGTAGATGGAAATGTTCAGATGCAGAACCAACAGTTCTGCCTCCCTGGGAGAAGACACTGAGGAACTGCCATCAGCTTGCTTGTGTTTGCAGCATGTCTTCCAGGATACCCACAGCTTGATTCACATTCTCACTTAAAAGCTGGAACAGCTTCCCAGAGCCTGTAACAGGATCACCCTTATGTGGAGTATGAGGTTTTTCCTCGGGTTTTTCTGGCTTTTTTAACTATACTTTTCTAGCCTTTTTTAATTTAAAAACTCCTAATTCTTTTCCAGCTTACTAACAGGCACACTTCCTAGTTTAAGGTCTCTGAACATGAGGATTTCATGGACCACAACTTGAAGACTATTGTAGTGTGAGGCAGGTCAATGCTGTGTATTCATTTGGCTTTAGAAATTGTTGACAGAATAATCCCATCTGAAATTTGTGTTTCCAATCATATACGGTAGTAAAAATAGGAAAGATAATAGACCTTTAGCTATGAATTTGGATGCTCTTATGCTAAGTGGTGTACAAATACAGAAGAAGAAATCAGTCCCAGCACCAAAGGGTTTAGACTTCAGCGAGGTGGCTGCAGACTGATGGGGGAACAAGTAAAACAAAACAACAGGGCCATGCTAGTGCTTTGGATGCTGTCAAAGATGCTTGTGGGTGTCCTGGCTGTCTACACGGGGTCTCTTCCAGAAACAAAGGCTTAATGAGAGTCAAAACTCTGGTTGAAAATTTAATGATTACTTATTATTATTATCATCATCATCATTATCATTGTCACTACCACTATTATCACTATTATCATTATTATCATTGTTATCATTAGTATAATTGTTATTATTAACACATAATATGGAAGTTTTCTAGTAAACTTTTTAAGTACAGTTCCCAGGGTTAATCAAAACTACTTTTTCTAGAGAAAATGTATTTTCTGGTCCTTGCACCAAACAGAGGGAAAGTCACAATCCACTACTCAGTGCTGTTATTTCCCTCCTAAGAACTGGAAACCATTCCTGTGACTTAGTGAGGGATGGAGTCTACATTTCTTGCTATGACCTAAGGAAATTTTCTAAATGTCAATGTTGCAGTGTTATTTCTTTTGCAAAATGATGTATCACCATTATTGAACTCTTGGTTAAGTATAAAATCACAGAATTGTTTGGTTTGGAGAGGACTTTAAAGACTATCTAGTTAAAACTCCCCTGCCATGGGCAGGGGCACTTCCACGAATTCTGGTTGCTCGAAGCCCCATTCAAACCTGGCCTTGAACACCTCCAGGAATGCGGCATCCACAGCTTCTCTGGGCAACCGATTCCAGTGCCTCACCACCCTCATAGTGAAGAATTTCTTCCTAATATCTGATCTAAACCTGCCTTCTTTCTTTAAAGCCATTCCCGTTTGTCCTATCACTCCAGGCCTTTGTAAAAATGTCCCTCTCCGGCTTCCTTGTAGGCCCCCCCCTTAGGTACTGGAAGATCCTACAATATCTTCCAGAGCCTTCTATTTTTCAGGCTAAGCAACCCCAACTCTCCCAGCCTGTCTGCAGAGGAGAGATGCTCGAGCCCTCTGAGCATCTTCATGGCCTCCACTGGACTCACTCCAACAGGTCCATCTGCTTCTAATGTTGAGGCTCAAGAGCTGGACAGAGTACTCAAAAGGAAATTTTATCTAGAGCTGTCCAAAAATAAAAATCCCTGATAAAAAAACCTACTTTCTATCCTCAAATAGAAGCCATAAGAGAGTATTAAAAAAAATCTTTTCCATAGATTTTGCTACCAGTTCTAGTTCTGATGAGTTTAAAACTACAGTATTTGAGTGTCTCCACAGTTACTTATTTAAGTGTCAATGAAGACAATATGATCTGTTGATCACTTTAGCAGTTACTGTGCATGTCTCAGTCTCACCAATTTCCCTAGATGCAAAAGCCTCATTGAAATGTGAGTGGCTAGATGTGAGGTGCCTTCTTCAAGCAGACAGAAAAAAAGAGTCAACTAAAACCAAATGGGGATAAGCCAGATGCATTTAAATATGAAACAAGCCGTCTTCTCTCTTGGTGATTTCAAAGTGACATGACTTTGAGGGAAATATTATTAGATATCATGTGCAAAGTGTGCTTTAGGAAACTGTTCTCGACTGTTTAAATGAGCTAAGTATGTAAAATACAGTAGCTCATTATGCACAGAAACTTAGTATTTCTTTCTGACATGAAGAATTTTTAATAATTGCATCAGGTTACCTTCTCTAAACTTCTCATTACTTTATAGCACTTCATTATCATCTTCACAGTAATTTTCTTTCTAAAATAGTAAATAAACCCTCAACCCTTGAACCAAACCTCCTTACTGCCCTCCATGAATCTTTTCCTGCAACTATTTTCTATTCCTGTGATGTCGCTTCTGATCTCTGAATTCTTTTCAGTTCTGCATTGAGTTTTTGCTGGGTTTTCTTTTATTTTTCAGGAAAGGTGACTTGTTACACAAGGACACTTGATAACATTACTGAAGTGCTGCACCTCAGCTGCTGTAGCTGACCTCTATAGGACTTTCTGTGTATTGGGACATTGTTAAATCAGTCTCTACATACTCAAAGTGTTAGTATATCAAAGATGGTTTAAGCAAACACTTAGAATGTACTGAAATGAACAGGAATTCTAGCATTTATTTCAAGCTATTGCAAGCTTCATCTCACTTTTCCCTGACAGTTTGTCTACTTGATTTTTTAGTGGTCAGTAGAAACTAGAAACAATCATTCAGTTCTGCTTTCTTCTATATTCCATGCAATCCTTTGATTTAAATTCTGAAATTGGGTTAGAGGTGGAATAACCCTGAAACAGTCTAGAAATTATAATAGCTTATCTTTTCTAAAAATGCAGATACGTGAATTAATAATCAAGAATAAGACTAGATTTGAACTCATAGATGAAAACCAATTTTCTGTGCTGTTTCTAGGACATGTAAAATTACCTGATAACACAGCTGAGTAGCTGTGTTTGGTCACATTCAAATGGACCTCTTTGTTCAGATGGAAAAGGCAACACTGGGGAAGTTGACCCTTATTATAGGTAAGATGCAACTTAAGTAATTCCATCCTCTGTTAAAATGAATGTATACAAAGCAACATTTCTTCATATCAGTGTCTTCCTGTTTGCTTAATAAGAGAGACTGTCATTAATGATGGTAATGACTGTGAATACACAAATAGTATGGACAGGTTTATGGCACCATGATGGGAATTGCCTGTTTACAAGCAAATATTTTCTATCATTTTCACAATGCAGCCAGGGTGAAATCCTGCTGCTGTAAATACTGAAAGGTATACAGAAGTGCAATGTCTTCTGTGATGACAATATTACAGTCTTGGTGTCACTCTAGCATTCGGGTGCTTTGTACTAACACACTTCTTTATTTTTAGTTTGAAACATTAATATAGTCCCTGTACAATACAAGTTGAGTGGTAAATGATTGCGCTCTGTCCTGGGTGACTTTTAGCCTTCAGCATCAAATTTTCAAAAGAAAATTTCTTTGTTTGATCTTTTCTGCTTTTTGAATATGTACTTTGGAATATGTACTTTGTACTTGAATATGTACTATGCATTGCACAATATGGTATTCAATTGCCATCATATAAGGACATATTCCTACAAGAGCTTTTAATGTGGGAATCTCAACATGTTTCAGAGTTGGTACTTGAATAAACAAAGAGTTCTGTATTCTGCTTCAAAGCTTCTTAACATTTTGGATTTATGTTTTGAGCTGTAAATCTCATGGAAACAAGTTCTGCAATGGCACTTATTATTGTAAGATTCTAATTGTTGTCAGGCTGGAGAGAGTATGAGAATTCTATTTTGACATTTTCACATCTGACTGCCAAAACTGAAAATCCAGAGATGCAGAGAAATGGAAATTAATCTGATGAATTCATAGGCTTTGATACATTTTGATTTCTCACTGAAAGCTGTGGAAGCCAAGGGAAGGCCTCTTGTTTCACAGTTATTTACAGCCATCCTGATGAATTTCTAATGGAGACCATCTATGACTTGCAGACTGTTTCTTCCATAACCATGATCTCCACACAGGTTGGAAGGAAGCTCCAGGGTAAAGACCACTAGCTTTCAAATAATTAAATATAACTTAATCCAATGGGTCTCCAAAAATACAATATTACCAGCTAGCAGTGTACTGCACTGGGAAGCGCAGTTATCACCCTCTTCTGAACTTAACAGAAGAGTTAAATGGTTTTTGAAACAGAAGGGTTAACTGTGCTTTGAGAGCACATCCATTAGGATTTTCTTTTAAGCATTGTTGTAAAATCAATAACTGCACAGATACTGAGAAAAAGACATTGTCCAAATAATTTCAAGGTGGATTTTTCTAAAGCTTTGGGTGATCATTGAATTCCTTCGTGTGCTGCATTCCAAAATTCCTGACAAACTTCTTCCAGAGCTCATTGTATCATTCATTACTTTCAATGTATCTACATACTTTGATGGTTCCACTAAAAATTACTGTCTCTAAGGAAAGAAACAATACTAGTGAGCCCTACACTTTAAATAGTACTGAATTATTGGATATTTAATACTTGATTTTAAAAAAAAAGTTTGCAAGTTTTGAGTGAATAATGTTGAATAAGATACTCTCAGAAATAAATAGCTTTTAAGGAATAGAAAATGGGAACAAACATACCCTAGCAATCACACTGGTGTACATTTCTGATTTGTTAACTAGTCTTTGGCCAACTGATACCAGCAGTGGAGAATTACAGTATGAGCGTTGCCAAGGACTGAAAGACTACAATTCATGTCAAGAAATCTTTGTGTGTTAATGATGTTTCCTTCTCCTTTTCTAAATATACTTTTTTTCCTAAAAAGGAAAGAAAAAAAAATTAAACAAAAGCCACCCCGGTACTTATTAAAATCTTATTTTCCTCTAAAAGATTACTTCCTCTGCTTCAGGAAGTTGGCAGGCAGCAAATCACTTTTAAATCAAGCTGCAAGCCTGTACTGTAAAAAGCAAAGGGTTTATTGGTACCAGACATTTGTAAATAAGTAATTGACACTCATGCTATAACAATAGACAAGTCCAAAAAAACCCAGGAAGCTGCCAGAATAAACAAGTTTGCAATGAGCTCTATCCAATGCTATATATCCACCAGGGTCAGTCCCATCAGTGGTGGTCAAATAACAGCTCCGGGACCAGCTGGAGTTCTGTAAAGAGCAGTCGTCTCTTGCTTTTGCCTCTTCCTTCCCTTTGCACAGACTTTCAGTGGGATCCCTAGGCACAGGCAGGCTGTGAGCTATAGCAGTGTTGTCCAAACAATATGCTTGAATCCAAAGCCTCTGGCATTACAGAGATTTGGATACACAGAGGACCAAGGTGAGAGGCATACTACTTCCAGAGGAAATAGGCTCAACACTTCAGCTTTTGAGGGACCAGAGTCACTTCAACAAGCCTCCTCTCTTTGGGTCAGTACTGTGGGGTCGTGGCTCAGGAATAGAGTACATTTGCCCTTCTGCTGCTTTTGATTATTGTGTGGGATGCCATTAATGTTCACGGTGTTTCAATAGCATCTAACTACATTTTGAGTAGTACTCAAATGTACCCACCGTTTCAAGCTTTGGGCTGGTGCCCACTGTTGCCACCTCCAATTTTTCCATGCTTTTCCCTTACCTCCTGCATTGCTGCCACAAACAGGGCTGTGTAAAGCTGGTAGAGCACAAAGAGGGGGCTGCAGAAGACATTTGGGTCTTTTCCATAACTGATAGAAGCCACATAAAGTTGAACCTTAACAAATGGCAAGAATGGATGCAGGATTTGTGTTGTATTGTAAGCACCCTTTGGTAGTGGTGAGCATGTGAACAACTGTATTAGCTGATAAGGCCCTTGAGCTGAAAGTCACTGTTCACCTCAGAGAAACACTAGGATTTAAATGAGGGAGCACAGACTTTGAGGCTAACTCTGTTTCTTCACTCCTGCAGCAAAAGAGATACCATACTTCAGACTGGTGAGCAAGGTAAGAAACTGTAAGTTTATTATTAGTGTAGTTTAAAAATAAAATTGATGATGCCTTTGTGTGCACTGTGGCTAGAGCAAAAGAAATCCAAAACAACTGTTTTCTCTTTGTCAGGGGCTACAGGTAAGGCTGCTTGGGGGAGGAGGAAGAGTTTGTTTTTTCTCCCCCACTGTGGGCAGTTGTTTTCAGAACATGCGGCTGACAATTCAAACAACAAGGTTTCTTCATTTTTTGATTCTGCATAGTTCTCTTAGCAGTTAAGTTTTTGAAAATTAGAGAATACATCTCAAAACTCCTAAAAGCCTGAGCTTAGAGCCTTTCTTATATGAGTTTCTGCTGGTTTTGACCTGCAGAATCTCTTTCTTAAATGGCTTTCCTACAAGGAAAGGAAACAGGAAGGGATTAAAAGTACAAATTTTCTTTGATAGCATTTACTTTTTCTAGGGGGGGTTATGATGCAGAGCTCTAAAGTGAAAGCAGAGAGGACTGGTGACAAGGAATAGTTTAGGAATGTCTCTTCTCAGCCTCTGCCGAAGATATTTTATGCTGTTTGGTGATGGCTTTTTTGCTGTTGCTGAGATAATGAGCTGGAAAGTCAGAATATGCAGCAGATGGTTTAAATTCTGGTGAATTCTGGCTTAGGTTTCAGAAGCTGGATGTATGCTGTTGAAAGTGTTGTTATAGAAGTAAGCAGATAAATCTATATTAATTGTTTTCATTTAAAAATGTTCAAAATCATAAATACTATAGGTTGCAAAGAACATGAGACAAAGCAAACAGTACAGTAATAGATAAATACCCACATTTATGATGTAAATATCAAATATATGCCATTATAGAGTAGAAGTCCATTATTTTTAGGAAAGTTAATAAGTATTTCCAAAGAGATGTTGCATTGCTGAGGCCATTCTAGGCTAATAGGAAAATTATTTGAATTGTTCAGCAATAATATCTTCTGTACTTGTACTTGTGTCATGACAGCAGATTTCTGAAACATTACTGAACCAAAGTAATTCTTAATTCCTGTGATGAGTGACACAGTGAGTGAGAGCAATTATCCCCAAATTTTGCTGTTCTTTTATTCTCAAACTGATGTATATTTTCACAAAGCATTGACTGACTGACTTCTGAACAACCAGTGTTCAGTCTTACAAAACTGCTTGCATGCTACTGAGTTCAGCCATGTGGCTCAGTATTTGTGGTGTGCAAGGAACTGCCTGTGCCTATTGTTTTTGTTCCCAGATTAAATCTCTGAAAGCTTTGGCAGTCTCTGTTGAAGTCTTTGGGTTCTGGCTATGCTCACAACTTTATTATGTTAATGTTAAAAGTGTTGGAATTTTCAAAGGCCTACCCACCAAATATTGCAAACAACAGTAGCTAAACCTTTTCATTTTATACAGTCACTCGTGTCACTTGGAGACCATTCCATCCTCCAACTGTACGTTTGTTGGAGCAAAGGGTTACCAGAAACAAGTAACAGGGATATCAAGACCATTTCTCAACAACCACAGCCATTATTTTGCAATATTTATTGCACTCTGCAGGAGTTTTCCTGGGATCAAAACTTGGCTGGTTTTAGTACCAGTAATCTCAGTTGTGCCACATGGATTGTTTCATGTTATTAGAGCTGAGTGTTGTAGTTTGCCATTCCAGAATTGCTAATTATAGATTTTGCAGGGGTACATTTGCATGCTGTAGCCTCTAACAAAGTCCTATGCAATTTGAATACCCCCTTTATCCATCATGAATCCCTCTGGTATGTATCACTATCCAGGAAATGTGTCTGGACCACTTTTCTATTTAATCTGGCTGATTTTATATTATACAATCAGCTGCATTATTTTCAAAATGTATTCTTGAGTGTTTAGGTGTAAGCTGACAAAGGAGAAGCATAGAAGTAGTTGTCACTTAAACCAGTTTTGTAGAAATTATGTATTTCTATGATGGTGATTTTAAGATGACCTTCCATGTATTTTACCAAAACACAGCCTACACAGAGACACAAGTACAATCAGACATTTTTACTTGCATAGCTAAGATATACGATTTTTTTGTTCAATTGATTTGCATGTCTTTCTGGAAAGAACTATTCCTCTTAAGCAGCAAGTAAGGAAAAGAATATGGGTAAAACATTTGGGGAGAAATGTGAAAGGAAATTTAATATATTTAATCTTATCATACATTTTTCTACATTGAAGTCAACAGGCTGCAAATATATTTTGCTACAAAGCTTTGTATAAGAAATGTCTCTATAAGAAAATACATCTCATTAAACATTTCCTGTAAATAAATTATCCCAGATAACTGTGTTTTGCAAGAGCAAAATGGCGGGTAGGCCAATGATAAGAAGAGTTAAAAATTACTGAGACCCCAATTTCTGCAACCCCCCTGCTCATGCTGGGTATCATTTTCTTTTATATGTAGTGACAATGAGAGCACTTGAGTACCTCTGTTGAGTATGTGCTGTGTCAGTGTGAATAAAACTTGCAAAATTGGTTCCTGGATTTTTTAGTATCTTGAAATTTCTGAGCCTTATTCCTCTTCCAGCGACATTTGGAAAACTCTGGAGTAAGCAGAGTTGTGATGATAGGACTCCAAGATAAAGCTCTGACTGACACTATTACATAACAAAAACCCTTGTCTCTGAGCAGTCCCTCTAGGTCAATAAAAACTAACTCCAGAAGGGAAAGAGGTGTGAAGAGGGGAAAGATTTCTTTAGACTCTTGCTAAAGATAAGGGCAATGTAGCTGAGGTCTGTGTTCTAATTAGGAAGGCTGAGGCAAGTGGTGTAGCTAAGCTAAAGCTTTAAAGCATCTCACTGGTGGAAAAAGGTGTCAGGTAATGGTGACGTGGTCCTCAAAGGACTACATACTGGCCTACCCATGTTGTTCAGAACTGAATAAACAGAAAAGTCCCTTGTATTATAGAACATGAAAACAGGTAATTATAAATGGGTAATTACAACTTAGCAGTAGGTCAATTATAGAATTAGACTTCTCTAAATATCAGTCTCTTTACCAAAGTTTATACAAAGGAATATTTGCAAATAAGTAAAACTGTAAAAATTTGAAAAGACCTGGGAGACAAGTCAAGGCTGTCCTTTTTTTTTAACCAGTACACAAACAATGTAAGGTTGGCAGCTGTTTCCACAGTTTATGTATTTCCATCATTCCTGGCAGAATACTCCAGAATGAGAGGACATCAATTTCAGGCTGAATACATGCTGGATGCTGGTATGCTGTGACATCAGATGATGTTTAACAAGTCATTTGTAGTCATACCATCTTCTTACATCCTCTTCTGCAGGAGAAGAGGTGCTCACAAGACCCAACTCCTTTTTCTTTGCTGTCTCACAAACAAATCCATTATACTGCTGCAGAGTGTCATAAAATGTACAAATTTGAGTTTGTAGCAGTATACTTGAAACAGCTCAATAAATGTCTGTGTCCTCTATTTTAACAGCAACAGAGAAACAACTTCATATCTCTTCACGTTAAGGACTTCAACGCTGCTATTTCTTGGAAATTTCTGTAATGCAAGAATGCTTAGGCAAGGAAAGTGTGTTTAGGACTAATGAGGAACTGCCTGTATAAAATTCTGGATTCAGCATGCACACATACTTGCTTCATCTGTTCAACCCAATGTGTGTATTAGCAGTAAACTGATGCAAATACAAGTGATTAAGTGCCATACTATGACATTGAACTACATAAAGCATTTCAATTTACCCATGTATAGGAAGCAAAACCCTGGTTAAATGCCTTGTCTTAGAGAAATTGCTGCTCTCTTGAAATTTTAAGATGGCCAGTTTTCACCTCCTTCTGCAGGGCCTGCAAAACATAGCACTCTTGTCCTGCAGGAGTGCTTCCTTTGCTGAAGTGTCAGCCCTGAATAACGGGCACGTGGACATTCACAGGAACTTTATTTCCATTTCTTACTCCTGCAAGGTGGCCGATAATGTGTTGACAGATGAGTCTTCGTGGCATGCACTGCTTCCTATAGGAGTACAATGTATCCAATTTCTGTAGAAAATCCTTACCACGCTGAAGACCCACTGCAGCCCTAACGCTGAACCCCTGAAACATCATGGGACAATACAGCAAGGTAAGTGATATTCATTCCACTCGACTTGCTTGCGTACCAGCATTTCCCACAGACTGCAGAATTATTTACAGGAGAACTGGGCAGAAGGTGAACTCCAGCTACACTTGTGTTTATCACCAGCTCAAAAAGAAATGCATTTGGTGTGACTTCTACTTCTACTCTAAGTTACTTCAGCCATTTCACTTTCATTTGCAGTCCCCTTTTTCCACCATGCCATAATGCATTAAACACATAAAGCCACAGTCACTTGATACCATCTTCCCAATCCTCATTCAGATTTTTTGGCACACATGAAGCCTTGATTTAGAAGAGGAGGTTGCATCTTTCCATACTTTACAAGACAAACCCTTGGCACAGTCACATCGTTGGAAAATCTCCAGTCCATGGGAGCCTTTCTTGCGCTGTTTGGTGCACACCTCCCCCTGGTGCAACACAGGCTTGCAAATTTTGGTCCAGAAATGGCGAGCACAGCAGTGTCCCTCAATACAGTCTGATGACCGTAGGCAGGGATCGCCTTCATGTCCTAAAAAGAGCAACCAAACTATTTTATCTCATGGAAAAATGTGAAGGTGCAGATTCAGTGCAGACATATGCAAATGAAACGCAGAAAAAGGAGGGGTGATATTTCCACCTGTGGCTATTTGAAGGATGTAAACACAAGAGAAGATATTAATTAGGAAGGTTCAAGGGGGTAATTCAGGAGACCAGCCGTAAGACTTAGTAAGGAGAAATTCAGCTAGAGGATTGTAAGCAGAGTTACATGTGTTCAATTACACGGCTGTTGCAAGAGGAGGATGTGTGCAGTCTTGCACAACTGATAAAATGATTGTCAGTCCACATCTGATACAGAGAAGAAAGCAGATGCTGTTTCAATCACAGGAGCTGTCGGTTGACATTACATCACTTTCTGAGTCATGCTGTGAATTCTCACAATAGACATTCACTCCCTGTGAAATTACTGCCTATTTCTGGTTTGCACTGCTGTATCTTAACAGCAATAACATGATTCATGACATGAAGGAATAGAGCAGTCCAGTCCAAATGTGATCTTACCTTTTATGTGTGACATCTTGGATCGGGGCCTCCCTAGGTTGTGCCATTCCAAATCCTTGCTTGCATAATGACCATTCTTCTTGTTGCGTGGCCCTTCTAGAGCAGGGATGTGAGGAGTAAGGATGCTTTCAGTTACTGGTATGCAAATACCTGCAAGGAAAAGATAGCCACTCAAAGATTTGAATAGGAGGAAAAGCAACTGAGAGACATGCACTGACCAGGGTCAGGACCATGAAAGCACTCAGCTTCAATCACACGTACACTTCTGGCTCCTGGCACTTAACTTCACCACAAGTCTGCTTCACTCACTGCCAGACAGTCTCACTGTCACTCTGGCTTTATGGTCGGAGCCCCTGGAGACATCTTACAGACATCTCTCTCCAATCTCCAGAGGAGAATATGGGAATGTAAGCAGTATGGTTGTAACCCTCCCCAGAGAGAGTAGATTCAGGATTCATTGTCTCCTTTGCTTCCTTAAAATATGACTTCTGTGGAGTCTTTCGGTGAAACAAACCACATTAAATGTAAGGCTGTGATTTTAGGCAGAAGCAGCAGCATTTTTGTGTTTCCCCATCACAAAATATAAAAAAATACTGGTAGTACCTGAGTGTTAGACATAGAAATACTATTAAAGAAATGAGGTAGAGTGGAATGAAGTAGACAATTAAGTTTTCTTGGTTTAGAAAAGGAAGTACCATCACCCAGGAAAAAATCCTGTTGCTGGGAACACTCATAGAAATAGATGATCTCCAAAGGCTGATTTTCTGTAGAAAAGCTCCAGAGCTGGCAGCCATACCATTGTTGCAGCGGTTCCCAGGGCAGCACATGCCATCACGGTGGCAACGCTTCTTCTTTCTCCGGCACATCATGCATGCAGACGTGGCTTGATGAGGACTGTGGCAGTACCGCCCAACCTCACATTCCTTATCATTAGTACAAGGATAGGCCTGGTGGGGAAGAGAAAGGTTTACAGTGAGGCACTCCTTTGCACAAGGAATGGATGCAGCCCATAGAAAAAAAACCAAACAAAACAAGGAAGCAAACAAAAAACCAAGAAAACCAACTACCACCAAGACCTCCAAACAAAGAAACCATAGCTGAGGTAACAATTCACAGGGCTAGGAGGTGCAGCTAGGGATGCTCCACTGCAGCCATACAGAAATCTTTAAGTTCACACTCCTGCTGGTCATCACTTAAAGAATAAGAGACAGACAACCAGCTTGCTCATGATTTCATCTTTCCTTACCTCAAATGTATGTGGGCACAAGAGATCTCATATTGTTGTGGATTTAGGGATCTGATTCATAGACAAGAGCTTAAAACCACAATGAAGAATCAGCAGAGCCACAAAAGCCAGTAAAAATACTGAAACGCACCCTCCAATAGGTAACGCTTCATTTTACCCTCTGAGAAGGCTTTTTTTTTTTTTTTTGTGTGTTTTTAAACNTTTTTTTTTTTTTTGGCAGTTGTCAAACACACTGGCTGATAATAAGCTCAGAGTTATCACAGTGAGTATCCGCATTGTGCTGGTACAGATGTCTTTGCAACTGCGCCGAACATCCCTGGCCCACGCCAGTGGGACTCCTTGGAAGTGAACAAACATCACTGGTCAGCATTTCACTTTGATAACCTTTAATTCACTTATGGTCTCAGAATACTCCCTCAATTTGCCACCTGCCAAACACCCTGCTATGCTAAGCAGCATCAAATACATTATAGAGCACAAAATATCTTGCTCATATAATTCCTTGCAAGCAGATACATGGATATAAAATTCTTCTAAATTCATCATAACCAGCATTTACTCACAGGAAAACTGACTTTTTAAAAAAAAGGTGCAAAACCACTGCATTCTCCCTTAAAGCTTTTTCCTTCAAAAGGAGAAAATATGATACTTGAAGGAGACATAATAACACAAAATGCTTTCTGCTGATCCCTACACAGCTACAACTATGACACTGTCTGAATCTAATTTTACTGCCTATTAAATTAATTACAGATTTTTTTCCCATTCTTCAAAGTTATACTTCAGGAATTTGTTTAGATAAAAAAGATGATAAATTTTGTGCACTTTCTGGGAAATGATATTTACACTTCCTCAACTAATTTTTTGCAGTATTTCAAATAAATCAAACTGTTGCTTTTACTGTTTTCAAAATGATTTTGCAATTAATTGTTCACCCCAAACAAAAAGCTCAACTGACTAATTTTCAGTGTAATATGATTACTTTTCTGTAATCATATTTTAAATCAAGACTTATATTGCTCTCAGAAAAGAAAAACTTCGTGGCCTTTGAGATTTCACTTTGAAAATTCTTCCTTTAGATGGAGATATTCTTGTTTCTCTATCTTCATGCCATTTTGTTGAGAATCACAGAAGAAACAGGCGGTCTTATAAGAAAACCAAACAAATTCTCTAACAGTAGTGGGAGGGGAAACGATGCTGTTTCTCATGTGACTTCATGAGTTGTTCGTCAAAATTTACTTTACAGTACTGAAAGTGCAGGCTGGATGTTTCCCAAGTGATGTTGCCTCCTTAATTCTGCCCTCTGAATATGTCCCTTTGAGAATTTTTCCAGGGTGCAGCTGTTTGGAGTAATTTGAAGTATGTGGAAGTCTTTTAGCCTTAAGAGCAAACATTTCCTCGAGAGGATGAAAATCAAAGAAGGCCAGATCTTGTAAGCTAGGAGTACTGATAAGAGACAAATGCAAATACCTTTTTGGTACTCTTAAGGCATAAGCAGATTGTACCCTTTCTGGCAAAGTGAAGCTAAAGTGCTTTTCCCTCAATTTCATCACTCCTTTCCCTCATTTTTCCAGAAATAAATAAATAAAACTGACTTAAAATGTACTATGTTGTTACCATAAAAGTAAGATTTCCCTGATTTAAATGATATCTTATTAACCTAAGGATCTTAGAATGCAAAAAAGTGGTTTTATATAGACTTGTGCATGGTTATACTGTGTTTGGAAAATACTAACTCTGCTAGCTGGGGAAAATGCAAATAAAAAACAGATGAATTGGCTAAAACCTGGAGATGAAGGCATTTTAGATCCTTGTCTGTCATCAAGACCTTCATAACCGCATCTTTTTTCCAATATGGGCATGTGGTATACACCTGCACCTTGTCAGCAAGAAGCCTACTTGCAGTTTTATTTTGGGTCCTCAAACAGTTTTTACAAAAAAAAAAAAAAAGAGTTCCCTGATCCTGAATGATGCTAGTGAATGCTCTCACATACCATATCTAATGATTATTTTACTTTTGGCTTTTAAGCTGAGTGACATGGAAAAGACATTTTAATATATGCATCTAATTGTCAACCCTAAGCTCTGTCTTTGAGAATGGTGAAAGTAACAAAGGACAACTTCAAAAATTGCTAGGAAAATCAATCCAACCTTTATTTCCAATCTAGAGCCCATTCCTAAGTAAAAATGATACTTTTGAATTACAATAAGCCAAAACTGACCTACCTGAGGCAAATGACTGCAGCACATGAAAAAATAATTCTGTTACATGTAGCTCGGACAACAGCTAGCAAGTCCATTCAAAAGGCCAGCTACCAGCCAGCCTTATGATAAACCCTCTCGCAGATGCCTGATGCCATCAACTGTTTTCATCTTTGAAAACTGCCATCTATTTATAGCCTGGCTATGAATCACAGGGACCTTGAAGCAAAAATGCCTACATAGCCTCTGTTTCCTTGTCACTAGACATGCATTGGAATAATTCCTACTCCCAGCAAAGTAATTTCAAGTGCTGTGTCGCATTCATTATTAAAATAGAAAAAATAAAATTAAATAATATATTGTGCACATAGCCTTGGCTAGCAGGAGGGAAATGCATCCATGATTATTCCTTTGTTGTCAGTTCAGTCAATTTAGGTATACGTTTTTAAAATACAGAGTAAAGAGAACGTACTTGTAAAAATGTGCATGTTAACTGTTGTCTATGCTTAAGTCGAGGTTTTCAAAATCTCCTAGACCACATTTCCTGGAACAGAGTCTACGCTCAGAGAATTGTAGAGAACATTTCCTATATACAACACAAAGACACAGACCAGTCCCAGAAGGAGAGGGGAAAAAACAAGCTGTGAACCAAGTCTACTTCTCCAGCAATGATAACTAATTCTATAAGGCACATCATCCCCTCACATTCTTCAGCTCTACATATCATTTTCTGGTTGTAAATCTCCATTCACTAAATACAGCTTTGATATCATGGGAAACCAGATGAAACTGAGATCATATATGTAGCACTCCCTGAAGCTGCATTTAAACAATCTTATTTTATCTCAGTTCAGGCAATCAAGTCACCCATAGCATGACATAAACTAGATTTGCCTGTGATAATGAGTCACATTTTCAGAATGTGTTGTCTGATTAAGAGCATTGTTTACTGACCTTTTTTTCTGCAGCCATTCCAATTACTCTTGTATCCTTGTATAAAATATACTGTTGATTACTTGTCCCAAAATGTACAGGGAAGGGATTTTTACAATGTTGGAGGTTTCAGGCTAGATATTAAAATGGGTGTTGCTTGTGCTGTGCCAAAACGTCACCTGTATCAGTCCACCAAGACTAATCTTTACCAGTCCGGTCACAGCAACACAGAAATGTTAAACTTTTCTCTTGGAGAGAGTGCATATTCCTTCCCTTCTGAATTTATATTCAAAATTCCATGAGTGCATGATAGAAATACTCAAGGAAAATTATGCAGACGATAGAGGAGAAAAGTTAGGGATTTTTATAGCTGAACAAGACTTTCCAGGCTACTGAAGATCTTCCTTTTTTTATTTACTTTCACAGGAAGGCTGCATAAGGAGCTGACTGTCTAGATTTTGTGACTAAGTGGGTAATGTCATTCCCATGATTTGAGAATGGTGCAGCAGTAAGGTTTATGTCTACCTTTGTCTTCCCCTTTTAACAGAGGAGCTCTTAGCCCCTTTTCTCCGTGCAATGAGATTGTCTTGATATTTTTGCTGGAGTCATTTGCTATCACAGGTATTTCAGAGGAACCACAGAGTTTCATTGAAAGCTGTAGCAATACTAAGTGGTGAAATTGTTGTGCTAAGAAGTCAATGAGTTTGAGTCTCTCTGTCTGGCACTAAAAAACGTAATGGAGAAGCACTCCAGGGAGACAGTAAGATAGACCCTGTAATGTGCTGAAGGCTGGGGAGACTGATGGCAAACATACTTCACTGAGCTTTGGGAGATAAGGTCTTGAATTTCAGCATGGCCTCCAGCAAATATTTGAACACAATATTCCCAGACAGTGTCTCAGTCACCAGGCTCTCATTTGTTTGTATTATGATGTCTCATTTGTTTTTATGCTGAAGTACTCCACACCATACTAGCTAGCTATTTAAGTGAAAGGCAGGAACAGCCACTGGCATTTTTACCGAGGCTGTGTCATCACTTATCCAGCACAAGCAGTCCTGGACACTGCTGGCTTCAGACCCGCCTTCAACTCTCAGAGGAGCTGTGCCTAAATAGGTGTTTTGATGGAACAGATATCAGTAGTTGTTCCCCCAGAAAGAGTTAACTTTTTTTTTAACACATCATAAAGCCCAAGTGCAGAGTAAGTCCTGGTAGAAAATTATGGCTACTACCACTCCCAGCAAAAGAAACACCATGGAATTTGTCCATTAGCCTTTCCCTGTGGATGCCAAGCAGTACTCAGTAAGACAGATGAATTCTTATGTACCACAAAAATGATGGTATCACTACACTTACTGTACTGGACACTGCCAGCTTTGGTCCATACAATCATCCCCTGATGATAGTGGGGACTGAGCTGAAGGAGAAAAGCCACAACCAGTTGCAGAGCCAGAAAGTGAAAGCTCTCTAGAGCTACCAGGTCCACTCTTCATCATCCTTTCTCACTGGCAAAGAGGTAGTAGCTATGTTGCAAAGGTGAGACAAGGGACTCAAGGAAATGGACACATACATTACCCCAGGAATGGCCTTGCTTCCTAGGTACCCATATGTTAGAAAACAAATTTAGGCTATTACTCAGTCTTGTACATACTATCCCTATTTATTAATATCCTGTGCAAATGCCTGTGCCACTAGGCTATGATACCACATACTACAGACATGGCTTCTGCTGCTGTCAAAACCTCTTCTATATCACATCTACACAATCTTTTATATTCACACAAAGCCTGTGAGACAACTTACCACAAATGACTTGGTACTGCAACTCAGTCTATTACTCATTTGTTACTTAAGGAAAAAAGTATTATTTTCTCTACTTCAATTAATCATACTTCAGTAAAATTTAAAATAATAACTGTGAAGGAGGAGGAAGCTGACCTCTCTACAACCAGTATACTGGCTAGATGATCAAAACTGTCCTGAACTATAGGCAAGAGGACAGAGTTTCCAACCTCCACTTGAGAGATGAACAATAGAGCTCGTTTGCCCTTTATTCTTGGGCATATTGCTTAATATTCCAAAGCCATCAGGCACAATGAAGCAACCAACTGGCTCAATCATGGTGAGAGTCTCTCCTTCCCATCCTGCTTTGGACAGGACAGAATTATCTTTCAGAACAACGACTTAGTCCCCATAGAGCAAACATATGAAATAGCCACAAGGGTGCTATGTTTTCTTTTTCTTTTCTCTTTCTCTGAAGAATTAGTAGTCCAAATTAAAAGCATGACAATAAATTAGAAAATGCAAACATATGCTTTAACCAAATACCCTGCTGTCAAGACTAACTACAAAGAATGCAAGTCAGTGTTTGGCTCCCCAGTTGGGCCTGATTCTGAGTTGGGATCTCAAATTTGTTTTGGCTTTTAACAGATTAACATTGGTGGGATAGTTGTATGCACATGTTGTATGTATGTGGCCTGTAGAGCTAAATGAATACATCACATGTGGAATTTTTCCCACTCGCCTCTTTGGAGACAGAGTGAAGATCCTCTCTGTGAAGTCAAAGAGAAATCCTAACATGATCTCACAGGATAAAAACCTTAGTAACAATGGAAATAAGCGTTCTTTATTCAGAACCACATGAATGCGATAAAGCAGCGTGGAGGGGGGTAAGACGGGGATTCAAAGCTTTTTGATAACCAACAAACAAAGCAAACTCCCAGCTCTTTGTGGGTTGTCTTTTTTTTCCCTGCAAGGCAATTAAACTGCTTAATGATAGCTTCTCAGGTGTATGCAGAAAAATCCACCTCTGACAGACTTCAGCCTAACATTCTCCTACCTGCTAAGCAAACATGTAGGTTACAATGTGGATGAGAAATGACCATTACTTGCTACTATTTTATTATTAATCCCAAACAAGAAAAGTGTTTATCAGCAGCCATCTGGAGTGATGCAGTTTTCCCACAGCACTGCTGATGTTGCTTTTTTCTATTCTTAGCTCAGCATAGGCATAGATGATAGCCAGGGATCTCACTGTGTGCAAGCAGAAAGCCATGGTTAATTTATCCCGCAGAGGAAATCATGCTGTGCTCTCAGACAGCTCCAGACATGGATCCTGTCTCAGACTGAGAAACCAGAAACTCTCAACTCTCAGTGACTGCTGTGGCACAGACCATGCCTGAAAGAAAAACTTACAGTAGTTGCAAGGAAACAGATTTACTTCTTTCAGTTGCCATAACAAGTTTAATGATTCAATTTTTCTCATCAAACCTCCTTCTTGTTAAAATAATACATCTGATGCACTTCTCTGCCAGACCTAAGGAGAAAAGCACCATCTTCAGCCTCTAGATTCAGCACAGGCACTTTCTTCTAGAGATTATTTATTTTGAGCTCTTCCATTTAACACAACACTGCTCTTACATGAGGTCTGATTCACAGAGTGCTACATCATGGATACATATACTGCAGCTTCCAAAGATAATTCCTTCAAACTGAGTGGATAATAGTCCCAGAAGCCTGCATTATTAAACAATAAATATTCATGTTTCAAAGGAATTCTCAATCCACTGCAAGACCACCAGGGGAAGAACATTTCTACGACATGCAGTAGTCCAGCTCTCATGATTTGCTAGGGCCAAAGAAAACTCAGATTTAACAACCAGAAAACAAACCTCACTGAGGTCCCTCTGAAACAACAGGCATGACTCAAAGGGGTCCTCTCTTAAGTTTTCCCTGTCCAAACAATAGTGCCATGGAAAACAACATCCTGTTCTGCAAGCACTAGGCAGTTGTGCAGGGAGCTGTGCTCAGGGGGAGTGTGTAGCTGCATCTGGTGGAGACTCAAACACCTCCAAATAAACAGGAGAGCTGTGTTGCCCTATTTCACACAGCACTAGTCAGTGCAAGCAGTGACTCTCAGTGCAGAAAGAAAAAAAAACCTCCAAAGACTTTTCCTGAATGACATCTCACTCACACTGTGACCCTATGGATCTCCCAGCC
The DNA here is from genome assembly GCA_013397935.1 of Dasyornis broadbenti. NCBI lineage: Eukaryota > Metazoa > Chordata > Aves > Passeriformes > Dasyornithidae > Dasyornis > Dasyornis broadbenti. The sequence continues at coordinate 296,797 of VZRN01004646.1, read as the reverse complement.
CACATCATGGATTTCAACAAGCATTTTAAGTCTAGATTATTTAGATGATTCCAACCTGTTATTCTACAGCTTGTAATTCTTCACCTTCTCTTACAGAACTACCTACATTTTTTGTCCCACTAGGAGAAGATAGTGTCTGTTTAAACTGGCCTTGGCTTCAGAGTGACATATGGAGGAAGGTAATCTGAAAGACTGCAAATGGATCAACTAAATTTCTGGGTGGATACTATTATCTCAATTAAATCTGCCTTAATTTAGTGCATTTTACATGTGTCATGAAAGTATAAACTCCAACGTTTAATACGCTTAAAATAATCCACCTTAAAATTTTATTCAACTTAATTCACCTTCAATTCCTCATCTAGGTAAAATCAGAAATGAGTTACATTTCCAAATAACTTAACGGGCAGCACAGTATGCCCAAAATTTGCACAGATTTATGTTGTTTATCACGGAACAGCATCAAACTTGCTCCAGAATACAAGCACATACGTTGTTGTCCCTGAGGCAGCACAGTTACAAGTCTTCCTATTCTATTCCATCTTTAAGGCAAATTATCAATCTTAGGTCCATATTGGCACCACTCTGCTGAATCTTGACATCTCAAAGGAAGCAAACTATGTTTCTTGCCCCATGCACAGTGTGCATACACGGAGCTCAGGTTTTCCCGGTCCACCTCGTAGTGTGACCAGGATATTTCATAACAGTGTTTCCTCTTCAACAATAAGAGAGATCATGAGCCACTTACTCTGCTTGATTTTGAAGGTGGCTTCCTGCTCTGTAGAACTGTGACCTTTCAGAAGACATGATTAGAGAAGATAGAAAACTTTGGGGACCAGCCAGTTTGACCCCAAATCTTACAGACTGTCTCAATGCGTACAGTTCATATTGTCTGGTCTGTCTCAATGCGTACAGTTCATATTGTCTGAACCACCAGCAGCAGTACCACAACGGAGCATCAAAACATTGTTAGGTAATGGTTGAAGTCAATAGGGTACTAATAAATGAATGTGACAGGAAGCCTCCAGGTCTTGATTTTATGTCATTTTCAAATGCATCACCAAAGGCTGCTCAAAGAATGAAGGTTTGTTAACACGTGCTTTGTTCTATGTCCAGTCCTTTCAGCAGATTGTTCTTGCCCTTTTATCTATGCCTTTTCCCCACCCCTTTTCTGATGGTTTTGCTTTTGAGTTTTGTCTCTAATTGGCTAATTAACATCTGTTCCAGTGTGAGATTCTTCTGGCTTTTTGATCAACATGTTTACTGCAATGAATGAGCAGTTGGAATACTGAGAATACTATCCAGACAAAAACAGCTAACAGACCCTACGGCTCCTGAAGTACCAGGCATTCAACCAGAGGGAAATACTCAGATGTTGGTTGGGTGTAGAATAACACTGCTGGGAACTGGCAGCAAGATAACTGTTTAACACCTGGGTCTGAACATGCTCAAATCATGGCACACTTTCAAGGTGGAGCTTTTATTGGAAGCCATCTCTACAAGCATGTAAACAGAGCAAGAAAAATGAGATGACAGCTTTACCTTCTGTAGTATTCCTGCTAAGCAAGTAAAAAGGCTTTGCTCTTAAACATTCACAAAATCTAGAAAAATTAGGGAAAAAACCTATCTTATTGAAGTCAATGTGAAAACTCTCTTTTGTCTGCTACACTGCCTGGAGAGAGAATGTTTTCAGGTTATAAAAGTTTGTGCAGCATCTGCAATTTTCCCCCTGTAAATGACTCTTTGGTATTGTTTACAGAATACACTTTGCATTGCGGAATACAAAGCATTTTAGACACCATTTTTCAAAATGTGCTTTCTCTGGTTCTTGTATTTAAAAGGACAGCCCTGAAAACACGGGTTTGTGTCAGCTGGAGAGATAGGCTGATGCCATATGTCTGAGAAGGGTGAACTGCAGTCTCCACCTCAGCAGACTGCTGACCACAATCTAACATCATTACTGAATGTCAGCATTATTGTCTCTTTCCCTGATGGTCATTTATGTGAGAACACCTGGCTCATATGCCTCTTTCAATCCCCAGTTCTTTCTCTATGCATCAGAAACCACCACTGTCATCTGATATTCCAAACACCTTCCCTCTTTTCCTGTTCTACATGAGACCCTCTGCAACATGATGGCTGTGACTGCTCCATTGCGAGTGGAACTGAGAATGCCACAGCACCCTCAGAGAATTGAAATCAGACATCAAAAATCCATCAGTCCATCTTTAATGTTAGAACAAACAAATAGCTTTGGGTCACCTGCACCAGCTCCCACTTTCCAGTCTCTTGTACCACAGATGGTTCAGACATTGCCGTAGAAGTCCATGAGTTTTAAGGAAAAAGAAAGAAAGAAAAGTTAATATTTGTTCAGTTTTTACAATTGGTCTGCATGAGTGAGACAGACAAACAGGACAAGTCACTAATGCAACTTGGGTCTTTCCTTTACATACCAACTGGAAGAATTACAGTAAGAAAGTACAGCTCCTCATCTTGATGCACTCTAGGAGCAGTCATGAGTGGATGAGGAGCCAGCAGTGCTTATGCGGTGGGACTACCTGCCAAAAACCAGCTGTCCTGAGAGAACACTTGATCACAGCCTGCTGAGGGCACAGGCAACCTCTGTGAAGTGCTTAGACTCATATTGCTGCTCAGCTGACTTCTCAGTAAGAGTAAAATGAAAAATTATAATACTAGGCTATTAAGGCAAATTATCACAGTTTACTCAAAGGCCAAAGACGACAAAGGGAAAGGATCCCTAAAAGCTTCACTAAAAATGCCATTGTACTCATTATACTATTAAGTTGAAACTCCCTACCAAACTTCAGCCTGTGGTAAATAACGTAGCAATCAAGATTTCAACACTATTCACCCTTTTCCCCCCTTTTCTTTTAAAATGCTCCTGGTTAATTTTGCACAAACAAGAAAACAGGAACAGCACAGCAAGGCAAGAATAGCTTGTGAGTAAAACCAGATGAAGACTAACATATTTACATAGTGTAATGACTTCACTATTAATTCAAACAAACCCAGACCCCAATTCTCAGAAGAGACAGCGAGCACATGCAGTCCAGGAGGCAAGAACAGGGTGGCTTCAGACTACATTTATGTCTGCAGTCCCTGAGTTAGTAGAGACTGCTCTTAGTTTCAGTCTGCAATAGTCACTGGGGGACCATCTTTCATTCCAGACACTGTACTCCGACTACACCCTCTTCTCAATATTATGGGCCCCTTTCCATTTTCAAGCAAGACTTCCTTCAGTTCTAGGGACCATAACACAAAAGAGGGAGAACAGTAGGATTTTAGAAAATGTCTAATTTGTAGAAAAAACCCCCACCTAATCAGGCAGGAAAGGAAGGAACGGAAGGAACGGAAGGAAACCTGCACAATTTTTGAATCAAGTCAAAATGGACATTGTCCTATTCTAGTCATTGTCAGCATGCAATTACCTAGAATTCTGGCATTTAACATGGAATTAGCTATAAATCTGTTCTCCACCCTCAAAATAAATTGTTCTGCAGCTGAGATTTGTATTTATCCTCTTCCCTGCTACCTTTTATCCTATCTTCTGAACTTATTTTTTCAAGCACTCTCTTCTTGTCTGAAAATAATATTCTTTATGTGGAGTTACAGAATCTCTCCTTTGTTCCTAGATGTCTTAGATGTTGGTCAACAAAAAGTCATTAAAAAGTTTAATCCCCTATGTTTGGCACTACATCAGACTGAGAGCAATTTCTTTGTAACAGCCTTTGGAATAAATAAGCATTAAGTGTGGGGGGGTGCTTTTTCCTTATACCGGTCACCCAGACTTTATAGTGGGTTACCCTTTTGTTTATACTATTACTATACTTCCACTTCTAAAGCTAAGCCAGATGCAGCAACCTGATACAACTTTTTAGTTCTCGCAACTTTATTGTAGTGAAAAACTTCTGTGTGTATCTGATTCTTGTTAGGAAAGGCAAAGAAGCAGGAATCATGGTAATATTGCACCACCTTCTTGATAACTTCTCTTCTGCATGAGCTGGATTCCCCAGGGTACTGCACGCTTCAGTAGCAGACATATTTCACATTTCGATGCCCTGGAGTGCAAACATGGAGTCATCCTATATCTGGACTCTTCTTGTTGGAATTGTAACCTTGCAGTGTCTAGGTGCCATGCTTTCTTGAAGTTCTACTTGATCAGTTCTTTACCTACTAGATAGCCTACATAGCAAAACCAACAAGGACAGAAAAATTTTAGGTGCTTCACTCCACTGATTTTGTCTGCCTTTCTTTCTTCTTTCTTTTAAGCAGATGGACCCAAGGTAGCAGAGTTTAAATGGCTTGCTGTGCCAAGGCCACATAAAAAGTACACAGTACAGAAATAAGTCATTTAACTGTATGATTATTGCTTTTTTTCTGAATTTGTACCCTTCCTTTCAGATGTGCTAAATGTGACAGTCACTGTAACAATTATCTGCTTTAAAGAGAGACAAAAACACAAGTCAGAATGGCCACATTTACCAGTCAAGTAGAAAAAAATGTAGTCCTACTTTCAAGAGATACCCATGGAAGCATATTTTAGAGAAATAACTTGATTTCCTGAAGTATACTTTTCAGAAAAATTTAATTGTTTTAACAACTGGCAAAAATTTCTTAGAGCATGAATATATGCAGAGTTCTCCTTAAACTTCATGCTGAAACCAAATATTGACCATGGCAATGTGATTTATTGTTTCCCTATCCTTCACATGACACTCCAGGAGGAAAAGAAAAAAAGAATTTGAATTAGACAGGTATTTATTACTAAGTCTTGCATAGTTCAACTAACAGTAGTGATGTTATTCAAATGCTTGATGTTATTTATATGTTTATGCTTCTGATAATACAAACACATTTGTAATAGTTTACTGTACACAAAGCATGATGTGGTGCCTGGGCAAGAGATTATTTTCCTATTACATGGCAAGGAGGTAAAAAAGCAGACTAGGCTGACATGAATTAAAAGTACTTCAACACAGAAAAGTAATGGACACTAGGTGGTTTTCCTTAGTCATGAGAAGAGTATTTCCCAAGTCAAGCAATCCCCTTTCAGTTTCCTGCTCTTCTAATTCTCCAGGAGACAGGGCTGCTCAGAATACATTGCAGTCAACGAGACAGCACATTTCCCTGCCAAGGTGAAATGAGCTATGTCTTAGCTCTGATGAGCACTTGGCCTTGAGGATCTCTCTCCACCTACACTGAACTAGCACTTACATCAGCAGTGGTTACACACCTGCTCTGCTGAAAGAGCTGCAAAACTCGCTAGGCAGGTCTTTGCACACCCAAGTGTCTAAATTCACCTGAGTGTTTGCGTGTTTTGTGAAAAAACAGAGGGGAAAAAACCAAAGTAGAAAAGGAGCTCTTTCCCTCAGACCACTCATTCTGAAAACAAGCACAATGCCCATTGTCCTAAGAAGTCTCTCCCTAGTAGTAAAATCAGCCCATAAAGTAACTAAGTAAACTGTTTAAAAGTTAGAGTGTTTCCTAAATCTGGTGGATTTTCCTTGAAACCAATTCAATGGTTTGTATGAGATAGGAGCAATCAGCACTTTACCTACTAAGAGGACCTCTCTAAACTCAGGCACTGGGGCACAGCCTTGCTGCTACCTGCTGCCTGGAAACCCATAATTGGTTATTTTGGTGCACTGTTCTTATTTTAATCAACAGAACCTCACATAAACCCATCACTTCAGGACTTAGCCCGAAGGCTGGACAGTGCTTCTCTTAAAGGATTGACAATTAGAAGATAATATATTTTAGAGATGTAAACTTTGTCATAAAGGAAGAACACACTTTACATCAGTACAAATAAATGACCAGTCAAAATTCTTGGTTTGAGGGTGTCAGGCTATCTTCAATAGGGTATATGAATTACTTAATACATAGCTCAAGCTTTATATAGCACATAGGGTACTTACAAATATTTCATCTAATATAAGTATATTTATCCAGGCTTATTCAATAAAGGAGATTTTTTTCAATTAAACCAGTGCAATTATGCTGAAGCCTACAGGCTGTCTGTGTGAAAAAGCATGAGTATGGATACTGAGTAGTCCCTCAGTAAAACATGTCATAAGTGTACCGTCCATCAGTTCGGCCTATGTATTCAGGATATTTCTTGAACATAAAATACAACTAAATTGCTATATTGATAATTTTCTAACACATTCTGAGAGAACATGATGATTCTGCTCCAAAACATCCCTTTCTAAATATTTTCTTATTTTTTTCTTATGTTGTATTAAAAAATAAAGGAAATAAGCATATCCTAGTGGAGTTAATAAATTTTTCTTTAAGTAGAGTACAAAGTTGGCCTACACACACAGCCCTGCAAACACTGACCTGTTCCTCTGGTGTAGTTTTAAGTCCTTACTATAAAACTCAGTGAAGGAAGATGGAAGGCACTGACAAACATCAGCATAAGCAGCAGTGCAACAATCTGTCTCACCACTAAGACCCAGCTATTTGTGGAGTGATGACCAGCAGGGAGTGCATGCTAGGAACAAAATACAAATGCCTGAATCCTCCCCAGCACCTCTTTCCACTATTTATACAAACATTTGCTGACTTTCTTTCCTCGTTTCTTTTCAGTGTCAGCTGCTTTTTACTCAGGGCTAAGCCACAGTTGTTTATGATACACCAAGAATCAAAGTTAATGACCTTAGAGCCTTCAAGTCAAAATACATCTGGTCTGGAAATGGGACTCTGTCTTAGGCCCATCTTTCCTGTAAATAGACACACATCTAAATGGAAAAACATCCTGTGTGTTGCAGATTTGCTGAGGAACGTGCAGTAGTACCCTTATCATTCCCATCGAGGGTAACTCAAGAAAGACTTTGGAGAAGCTTTAAAGAAAAGCTGCAAATTGTGGTTTAAATGAGACTCCATTAGGCAGAACTCTGTTCATGACTATCCCAGATCACTGTTTTTATTAGCAGTCTACATGAATAACAGCAAAGCTATTTGTACAGCGCTCATCAGGCTGGGTGCAGGCTCCTATCCTGCCAGAGAGCTTTTCAATGTTCAATTCAGCACTGCTCTTATCTGCTCTGTGAGAAAAAACCTGATGTAAACAAATGGAAATTTTGTGTCTGGCCAACAAAGGGGCTTTCCCAGACAAAATCAGAAATGAAGGTTTAAAGTTATTCAGTAAATCAAAAGGCTAAAAAGCCATGATTTTGTAATCCCTGCCTAATGTAAGTAGCCCTCACAGTGATCCCATGGTTTCACTGAGCTTCACAATAGATTTACTCAATACAGACTTAGCTCATGGGAAAAAATTTGAAGAGCAGGTCATCAATACATGACAGGAGAAAAATTATAAATGTAAATTTTGTGTTACTTGGAATCATTCACTTTCAGTTATCTTAAAGCAACTTGGACAAACTTTTGAAAAGAGGTATGGAAATGCTCTGTTTTGATCACAGAAAAGCTAAGACTATATCTGTCAATTTTTCTGAAACACTACATCCACTCATCTATGTACTGAGTAATGTCACGGTCTGACGACATCTACAAAAATCCATTTAGTACATCTGAAATTAAACTCTCTCAAAGCTTAAATAATCTGTTTTTGCAGACAAACCTAGTCCGTGAATATATGTCATTAGACCATTACTTCATACAGAAAAAGCAGCTGTAGAGCACTCCATAAATCTACTTCTGCTTCCTCTGAGCAAAACCTCAGCTACAGTTTCGGAGTTAAGACTCCAGTCCAATACTGCAGAACAAATACATATGAGAGAATAAACCAGATCAAAGGCTTGATCCTAAGTCTTTCTCCATTGGTGGTTATCGCTGAGACAGTACTTACACTTAGGCTGCTTCATACAGCCACCAAACCTACTCCAGAAAATGTCTTTAAGTAACTATAGTGTCCTACACATGTGGTCCCATTGGTTCTGATGGCATTACTGATTGGAGGGTTTGTCTCCCAAGCAAGAACACAGCAAACAAACACTGCTAATAGCACCTCATCTCCCCAAAGGTGCAAGAAGTGGTTAAAGTCACCCTTCATTTGCTGCCATTCAATTAACTGCCAAACATCGTTTTCAAAAATCAGGAACTAACATGCTTCAGAAAGCATATGTTATCTCAAAAACACCATCACTTTTACTGAAGAGCTTGCAAGAAGCAGAACGTCTGAAAGGCTACAACAGTCTGACATGGATTCTCCGAGAAGAATCACCAAGCATCACAAGCAGGAAAAATCATCTTTAAAAAAAATCAAAAGCCACTTTTTTAGAATAGTCTTGGGAATAAGATATTAACAAAAGGAAAAACAGCAACAAGAAGTGCTGAGAAGCAGAAATACGGGTACAATCTAGAGGCTGGTCTGCACCTAAACCCAGGACTGGTGAGCACCCCAAGCAGACCAGGCTACCACTGGTTCTATATGAATGCTGAAGTATTCAGGATTCCGAGGGAGTCATACATATGCTTCCATTCTTGAAAAACGTACTGCCTACTTGCACATGCTAACATCTATAAGAAAAGCATTTATGAGTTCATTTTAAACATTCCTTCACTTTTCTAGATATACGTCACATGAATGTACAGCAGAGATATAATATGGGGCCTTGCTGGTATATGGCAAATGATAACAGAACATACCAAACAACTACATAATTTTCAAGTATCATTATAACCATGATATATTTGCTTATAATTTTTCCTATTGAGGGGCAGTTAGAGAAACCTTGGTTAGAGATGAGACCTGCATTGTTTTAAGCAAAGTAGGAATAGGAATTCAGTGCAAATGCGAGAAAGGTCCAAATCTAGCTCTGTAGTGGATTTTAAAGGAGCTGAATGAAGTCCAAAGCCTTTTAGGATATGTCAATAAATCAAATTGAAAACACAGCAATTCTAAAAAAAAAATAATCTGTATATACTTACATATTGCATATTGGTATACCTGCCATGGAAGAATTTAGTTTAGCTATCCTAGTTAGGAAACTCTTAATTTAGGTTTTATTTGCTTCTCCCTTTTGAAAGCAGCTTACTACTTTCCTCTTTTTCTTTTATGGGCCACCAAATGACATGTGACCAAATGTACCTATTTAATGAAAATGAGTTCCATTAGTATGTAATCTTATACTTGCATTGTTTTCTTCTGAAGGAAAATAATGGAGAACAGGTGGTGATGCTTAGCATCAGGCTCCTGTTTCTAGAATTACAATCTACTGGGAGCCACCAGCAATCTCTGAAAGCTGTCATAAGTGCTCGGAACTAGTAAGATCCGGAGCACACTCAATACATTAAAGCTTCTTTTTGAAAATTTAAGTAGGTGTGACAGGAGAAAACTGGCTGAATGGTGCAGAGATTCTAATGTGTCCCTGCAAAGGGTCGTGATTTCCTTCTGCATCCCACAATAAATAACTCAAGCTGGCCTCCATTTCCACAGCAGAAATCAGACATTTAAAAAATTCAAATAGGTACCATATGCACTATAAACCTTTCTGGTTTAGCTTTCAAATGCAGACTCATTCACATTGTCGGAAAATATGGGATTTAAATTCTCCTAGAAGAACTTCAGACAGCTGTTCCTTTACACTTATTTATTCTTTTCTCAGCCATAAAAACAATGGTGCCAATAAATATCTCCTTGATGTTGTCTGAAAACCTACTGGAGTCACATGGCATAAATGGATTTACCCAGTGAGTCACAAAACCACACATCAAATGAACATTTCTTTGTTTTATCAGTCCCATCCTTAGCTTACCGAGTAGGAAGTGATTTAGAAAAAATTCTGTGTAACCAACTGAGTTTTCCAGATAAACATGAGACAGAAACACCAGCTAACAGATCTATGTATACAAGCAAATAAGCATTATAGCCGTGTTTTAAAATGTGGCCCTGAAGATGAGGAGTAGTACAAAGAAAACACATATTTGTAAGGCATTTTCAACTAACATACAATTTTACAAAAACGGACATGGAAGGCTGGCTGGCATCCCTAACTATTGCTATATGTCAGATTTGCACACTTATATGAGGAAAGAATTAATGCAGGTTTATTTTGTGCCACCATAGTTTGAATTTATAAGAATTAAAGGAATATAAAGTTATTTTCAGGGCCAGATTTGCTGTTGGTGGAAATTGGTAATTTCCCACTAATTTCCACAGGAATATGACAAGTAGTTCCAAGTAGTCAGACTGTAGTTAACAATCCAGACTTCTTGCACAACTATATGTTCAATTGATCTCAATGTTACATTTATTACTACTGTGGTTATTTCTTTTGGAGGACCTTAGCCAAAGTGGTCCCTGCAAGTTGAAATTATTTTTTTATGCTTCAACGGGCTTTGAGGCAGAGTATGTATATTTTAGCCATCTTAAGTCTCACCTGTGTTAGCTTTTCCCTAAAATAAAGGGCAGTGTGATGAGCTGCAATTCTACAGAAATTACATTCTGATTCAACAGTGCTCAGGAAATTCTTTTTCTGCTTTTGTTTTCCTCAGACTTAGAGCACTGAGAATGCCTTGTTTTCCAGCAAGCCCCATGCAAGTGTCTCTCTACTTGAAGCCCTGTGGCTATGACCAAAAAACCCAACAAATTAAAGGTGCCCATTACTTTGAAGATACTTGAGACGGAACACCACCTTACAGAAGCAAGACAAGCTCAGACCACAAAACTGGGTGAGACAGCAAAAGACAACAAAGGCTAAAGAGGATGGCTAATACTATTCTTTTTTCTTGTCATTGTGATGAAAACAAAGTTTTTCTCTTGAAATTTTGATTTCTGAAATGAAAAACACAGCTCTTGTCAGAGTTTTGGTGTTGGTTTTTTTTTTTTTTTTTAATTAGCCCAAGAAACACTAGTTTTGTGCTACAAATGTTTTAATGTGTTTTTCCATCTGAAATCAGCTTGCTGAAGTAAGGGATTATGTTAATTTGTGCCATCACATTCATCTAAAATCAGTAGTCTTCTGAATTTCCTTAACATGGTAAATGTTTCCCCTCATATATCACACCTGTTAACCTGAACCCAGATAAATAATTATAATCTCCTCTAACATGTGCATAAACAGCAAAGTCCTTGACTAAAAGGCAATCACAAAATTATTATTATTGGTAATGAGTGAACCAGAAAAAGTGCACAGCCTGATCCCAGGAATGGTTTCATATCCAAGAGACAGAATAATTCTCATCGTGTTTGTGAACTGACTAAATTTAAACTTTGGAAAACAAAGCACATTATGCCATTTTTAAAGAAACCTGTTTTATAATAATTTTACTTTAATTCCAAACTCCAACTTTACCTTCAGAACTATTTAGAAAAGGAAATTTGCTATGCTTTGAGCAGTGAATAAGACTGCATAATTAAATTTAAAATCATGAATAATTTCGTTTTCAATAGACCTAATTTCTTTAAGGATTTTTTTCTTTTAAAAGAACTGAAGGTTTTGTGTTTTTATCAAAACTTCTTGAACTTCTTTTATGATGTTTTCCTTTTTCCTGATACTATAGACTGCAAAAGCAGTTCTAATAACAACAGAGTATTAGTAAAAAAAAACCCGGAAAATAAATTATAAACTCCCTGCTTAATCCACATGCCATAAATGGTCTTAGTATATATATGCATATATGTACAGATACATAAGACATATATAATATAAAAGATATCAAAATTAGGATATGCTATTACAGTAGGAAAATGAAAGAGATTCTCTTTACTGTATCACCCCTAAAATTATGTCCTTGGCTAAAATTCTGAAAGTATTTTAAAGTTAGAAATGCTTTAGTTGCCTTCTTAAAATCCTTTTCTGATTGATTGTTTTCTAAATGGATTTAAGCACAAATTCACCTTAGCCTGGAGCACAAAGATAATGGATTTAGCTCTTACAAATACCACAAACTTACAACTATTGTACTGCTGAAATTTTCTTTCAATTCAGAGGACTTGCACAGTGCAACTCAGAAAAAAATGAGATTTTTTTTCAAGTTATAGTATCTTGCAGTGCTTTTTCTTTTCAGAAGAGAACCCTTGGATTGCAATTTCACATGGCTGCTTGAGAGGGACCAGAGTTGTAACACTGTATTTTGATAGGATAATTGGCCATTAAGTCCTTACACTACTTTTTCTTCCCCCATCCTCCATAAGATACTACAACTCCTAAAGTTAGCTCTGTGGAAGGATAGAATTCTTTTCCTTAAGAAAAGGCAGCAATGATTAATTACCAAGAAACTACAATATTAGACCAAAAGATAAACATGGAACTGTGTGTCTGACCTTCCTGAGAGACTAATTTTTGTTGCCTTCCAGACTTTAATGGTTTTACCATCTTTCTTCAAAGAAAAGAAATCTACATTTTCAAAACAAAGTGTTGAAAGATGAATCTGTCCTAAACTGCATCATCCTGAACTAGTTGGTGGATGGTCCATTAACTATTTATAATTCATGAGGGATAACGTTCATGGTACCATGATTTCAATAGCTTGCTGACAAACAAACAGTTTAATTTTTGTCCCAATTGCACTTCCCCATAAGCAGATCATTAGTACCTTGTGGCAGACAAACTGCATTGCACTGCATATGACACAGTTGTTCACCCTTCTCAGTTTGTAGAATCTGGATCCCATTTTCAAATGAAAGATCACTTTGCTGAACATTTATTTTTCCTGTGGAATTACTGTTTGGTGAATAGACTGCTTTCAGACTTGGTGGTTTTTTATTTAGATATTCATTCTCTTCAAAATGTTGGTGGAAAATGTTTGTCTGCTGGAGGCATACCATATGCTTCTGATCTGGAGATTGACTGACTTCTACTCCCTAAAAAGTGAGTGAGCAAGTAGAAATACAGACAGAAGATTAAATGATCACTAAGTATCTAAATGAACTGGGGATTACAGTCCCAGTTTCAAAAGTCTGTCAGATGAATGGAGTTCCAGTCTAATTCAGAGTCCTGGGAACCTAAATTTCTATACACTCAAGAGTTTAATATAATATCAGAAAGAGATGGATGAGAGAGCATGAAAGCTGAGAAGGATAGAAAATAAATGCAGCAGTAACTTGCCGATTCAACAGCAAATGCAGGTTCCCAAAACAAATGTTCTTCCTATCTGCAATAAATTATGATATTGCTCTTCTGAGAATCAGTACCAGTTGTGAAAATGGCACATTTGGGTTTTTTTACATTGAACAATTAAATAGAAAAAACCAGTTTTTTATTCCCAGAATTTGTATGTGAAAATGGAGCAATCTCAATGAAGTTTTGAAGTTTCCATGACAATTTTGTCTATTTTCTCTTAGGCACTAAAAGCATTCCCTAAGTTCTGATGTTACCAGGTATTCTGGAATCAGAATGTTTTGTCAAAAAAAAACGGAGTTCCAAAAGTAGAAAATGTGTTAGGTATGTATCTTTAAAAAAATATGTTCCAAGGCAAGTTTAGAAAAGCTACTGTTTAAAAGCATATTGATTTAAGCAGGGTAATTTTCAACTTGTGCACTGCCTATTAAACTTTATGACATTTAATTTCTTTTGTGTTTCTCTTCTCTAAAAACACTCCCTGTTGTGTAGATGTTTAGATTGGTCATCTATGTTATCATCTCCCAAATGTTTTGAGTTCCTTAAAATATCATGTATTTGTTTCAGAGAGGAGCATCTTACATAATGGGGAAATTCAGATGGCATACAATGACAAGGTTTTGGAATCAATGACCTAGAAATTTAGCATAACTGATGACTGAGCCAGCCAAACATTATGCTTGAAGTCCAACCAACAAAGCATTTGTGGCCCCTATAAATAATATATCACACATTCATTAAAAACACTATGCTCAGATAGCTAGTATGCTATATGCACAAAACCAGCTGAATTAATAAACACGCATACTTAGTTGGGATGTTTTTTCACCACCAAAAAGGTGTCAGAGATTTTAGCAAGCAGACAAGTTCACAATAGCAAATTTCTTTCCACATCTGCTTTAGAGAAGGGAGCAGACTGGACTTGGTCACATCTATCAAAAATCATGTCCTGCATTAGCCATAAATGCAACAAGTCTCTTCACATCAACTGATTACAAGATGTCACATCTTGCTCTCAAGCACAGTGGAGAGGCAGCGGCTCTGCCAAGCTTTTTACTGAACCTGCATGGTTGGAATCCAAGTCTTGATGCCAAGGTATTGAAACGTGTGTTAACCATGGCTTTTAACTGTTTTGGAGTTTGCAGGTGGAAGAGGAGATCAAAGGAGGGTTTAAATTTTTTTTTTTAATACTATCAATACTCATTAAGTCAGAGATGGTAACCAGAGACTGCTGCAAGGGGAAAACAGCAGAGGGAACACAATATTTTGTGAACACTAACTTTTGCCTGATGCAGAGAAGGATCTGGTGAAAGAAGACACACAAACACACACACACCCCAGCACTTATAACACTGTGATTTTTACTTAGGCTCCTAAAATCTCTGATCAAATTGACTTCAAAGATAAAACAGGGGATTCTTGGGTTGTTTGACTGTAATCCTGAGTTGCTCTTTGTCCTCAGCTTTTTGTATCTATTTGCAGACAGAGCCAACCAATCCAATACTTCCTTGGCATGAAAGTAGTTTCCATCAAAACTGTAACAACTTTGGAAACATTAGATTTTTCAAAAGTTTGAAGATACTCAGCTCTGTGTAGATGATAATTTGCTAGGGAAAGATTTACTCATTAGCAAAATTCTTGAGGAAATTAAAAAAAAAAAAGAAGCAAAAAGACCACCCCAAAACCCAAAACTTTCATTCTGAGTAATGAATGACTTGAAAATCTTACCCTTTTTTGAAAGTATTTACTTCTGTGGCTGATTAAATTGTAGAAAAATCTTTGAAAAGTCTCCCCTGGCTTCTGTATCCTACATAGTTAGTAAATCTGTTCAAAGTCTCTTTGCCTCGTTCTTCTTTTTTCCATTGCCTTTTCATTGTAGTCATGTTTTCCATTTGGTGTATCAAGCTCTTTGGACTATTTAACATTTTGACTAAAAGCCTCACTTGATATCAAAGCCACACTGGCATTCATGGGAGAATTAACACTGGTGTCCATGGGCATTGGAGAGGATATGAAAATCAGTGTCCACTGTCATAGACCCAAGGATTGAGTGCAGCTCAGGCGTTAAATTTTTGCTTAAACTTTTTATGTGTATATCCTAACAGAACTACACAAAACAACATAAATTCTTACCTTGAACCAGATATGCTTGTTTCCTGATAAATTGAGGTAACAAGCTGGGCTACTTATGATACTGATAAAATAAAAATTGTTATTGGTTTTTACGTTGATTAAAGTTATTAACCGCATAAGTACATAGAAGTTGCTGTAATGTATCAGAGCAAAGTGGTCAGGCCAGCATCCTGCTAGATGCAAATACTCAAAGGAATAAAGTTATAAGCAAGTACAGAAGGACTTCTCCCAGATGCATTCTCCCAGCTTCAGCCAACAGCCACTTAGATACATGTACCACTGTGTTTAGCTTAGAGGCACCTGAAGCTGAAAGTTCAGTACCTACCAGTACAATCTCTCTCCTCTGTGTCTGTCTCCTCTCTGAGCAGTTCCATATGGCTCCCACAGCATCATGTGGCAACGAGCTCCACAACATGAAAAAGTAGTTCCTGGCTGGCTGATCATTTCACACTGTCTGCTCTTGGCTATTCTTCTACAGCAAACTAAGTGATTGCTCCCCACTCACCTTGTCCTGACTCTTCATTACTTTATTTCTCTCAATCCTGTTCTCCCATGGGTGTCCCCTTTCCAAACTGTGTCTTTGCATTCTATTTTCTTTTTCCTATGCTTAAGCAGTTCTGCTGTTATGATGAGCCCTGCTGTTCTCCTTCTCAGTTTAATCCTGACTACTTTTATATCTTTTAACAGTTATTCAGCACCATGAAATTAGTACCAGTTTAAAAGTACCCTCTGGGTTAGTTTTTTTCACTTCTTGATCTTCCACTTTGATTTAATTGCTCATATTTTTTTTTAGTATTTCATCTTTGTCTCTCTGCTGCTTCTTCACCATGAAAGATGGCTAAATTGACTCTTAATTACAAGTTATCACTGTATGTGCCTAATTGCCATCACATTATGCCATATATATTTCTTTATGCTTTTAGAAATGGAATTTTATCCATGGGATTTATGTCTCAGGTGGTCAGTGTACTAGCATTTACTGCAACTCGTTATGGTCCACTTAAGTTCTTACTTTTGTGAATAAATTACTTTTAAAATTTCTGTGCCTCATTAAATTCCTCATTTTTGAGAACATTTGTCAATAAATTGAACAGCATCTGTCCTGAAAGGTTTATGTGAAGCTTTGCTTATAGCCTCCCTGCATAGTGAAACATGGCATTTTAGTCCTGCTTATTTTTGATCAATTATCAGTCATTCTAATCAGTTATGAAGTAAGTTATCCCTTGGCAATTCAGTTTCTTTAAAGTTTTTGTACTTGAGCTATAGCTCAATTGGCACATGTATTTGAAGAGCAAAAATGGTCTAATTTGGTTTTGATCTCTAATTTGTCTGGTAAGAGAGTGCTGTTTGAAAGATTAGCTTTGATATTATACTTACAAATATGATTACAGCTGTGTATTGAGAGAGTGTTTAGTGAGGTAGGCTAGGAGCATGAAGAAAGCCTCAGCTTCGCATACGTTATCAGGACAGAAGAGCATTAGAGGTTTTTTGGTTTTTTTTCTGAAAAATATTCAGGTGAAACATACTGTTAAAATGAACTTTAGAAGAAGCAAACATTCACAAAATGTCCTCTGGTAGACAGTCTTTGAATTAATTTCCCCACAAGATCATTTAGGACACAGAGAGATCAAAAGTAAAAGCAGTGACCGTTTGACTAAGAAATGGTCAAAACATAAAAGCACAAAGACTTCCAGTGAAGTCAAGAGTATCAGGAGCAGCCAAGCTCCCTGTACTGCAGGGACAGAGACATGCATTGTCCCACTGACAGGGCATGAACTTTGTCCATGGCTGGTCTTGTCTACTCAGACTATTCAGCAGTGTAGATCACCCTGCCTGAATTTCACCCCTACACCACCTCAGTACCCTTCAAGCCCTCCAGCTGCTATCTCACAGATACTGGTTTGCCCTTTGATCAAGGGGTAGAATTCAAATTTAAAGGGCTACACTGCAGAAGTAAAACAAAACCCCCCAAAAATCCTCAAATAAAATAAACACTCACACACAAACACACACACAAACTCTACAACTTCAGAACTGAATACTGACCAGCTGATGGAGCACTGGAGGTCAAACCCAGGAAAGAGAGAATCAAATCCAGAAACTGTCAGTGTGTTGTGCAATCTATTTTCACACAATCAGCTAAATCTGAACTTGTAAATCCCACTTCAGCTTTTGCTCCTAACTGCCCCTATATCCACGGTATTTGGGAAATGACTTAAACATGACTCTGGAGAACCGCACGGGACCAGTGCTTCCAAAAGGCCAAAGTCAATACATTCATCTATCAGAGACATGTGCCAGGGTAGCCGTCCCAGCTGCACAACATGTGTCAACTGCTTTACGTAGGGTGGGTCAGGAAGAGGCTCATTAAAGACAAGCACTACAGCTCTCCTTGCAACATCTCTGCATCCTTGTCCAGTTTTAAAGGGAAAAAAAAAGCTGGTATAAGAAAACAGTTACTCTGGATGAAGATTGTAACCCAGAGAGAAGGGCCAGAGTAACTGCGTCTGCTACCTTCGATAATATCTATAACTGATCTTTACTACAATTATTTCATCATTGAGGGAACAAGATATATTATTCTGATTTAACTTTTCCGTAATAATAATTACAAAATAGTATTCTGATTTAAAAACTCAGACTATCTTACATAGGTAATGAAAGATAAGAAAGGTCCTTGTCCTTGTGTATGCCCTGCACTGAGTCTCAGACAGACAATTTCCACTGAATTTCTCTTGTGCATGGAAAAGACCATGACCCCACTCCCCAAAGGCATGCAAAATGTAATTCCCACTGGAAACATTCAGGGAATTAGGT
This sequence comes from Dasyornis broadbenti, assembly GCA_013397935.1. Lineage (NCBI taxonomy): Eukaryota > Metazoa > Chordata > Aves > Passeriformes > Dasyornithidae > Dasyornis > Dasyornis broadbenti. Next base: position 278,798 of record VZRN01004646.1, on the reverse strand, counting down.
ACATAAATACATTGTAGATTTTTTCCTATGGGTAAACAGGGCCAAACCTTTGAGACAGTTTTCTGTGCGGAACAGTGTGGCACTACTTGGATAAGAAGGGCAATGAAGCAGCTCATTTTGCAGAGTAAGGAGCTGAAGTGTAGCATTTCTGGGCAGCATGAACTTGCGTCTGTGGCCAAATTTTTTAGTGTATCTGCTGAAAAATTGTGCTGGAGGAGAATGAGTTACATCATGTTTATTTGGGTACTGAATTGTCACCACCATTATGGATGCTACCCTCAGTGTACCTGAAAGCTGTTCCAAACAAATTAAGATATCACATGGCCATTAAAGAAAATAATGTATTTTCTCTCATTTTAGACATCTTTGGCCCTTGTCTTCTGACCCTTTAACTTAAAAGAGACTTCAATCCCACCAAACTTTGAGTGACAAGGGCACCCCAGACCTGGAACTCACACCCCACTATCACACCTGTTCATACAATGTATGCATTGAGTTCTAGTCATCTAAAACCTTTTAAAAAGTGTTAAGGCAGTGCTATCCTACTCGCATGTTTGTTTCTATTGGAAGAAGATTTTGTGGATAATTCTCTGAGACAAGAGCCTGACAATGGATACCCCCTTGACTGTCAAATGGCATCTTGGTTAACTGGGCCTGTGGCACAAGCCTGTTCAGAAAAATCTGAGATTTTCGGAGTGCTAATCCCTCTTACACAGACAATCTGCAGCCCATTCGCTGTTCTATTTTGGCTTTATTTTTTAACAGGGCCTTAAAACATATTTTTCCTTAAAATGACAACATTCTTTTCTGCCTTCTTTGTTCATGGGGCTTTGTGCACTCATAAACAGTTTAAGAGTTCCCTCACACCTGCAGTGCACATGTGTGCCTGTAATAAAGATTCTCTTATCTCTTCTTCACTGATCACTTAAGACGATAGTGCTTAAGAAAAGGCAAATCCCTGCAACTGTAATGGACAAAACCAAACCCAAGTCCCAAACCTACAGCAGTGACAGTGAGGCCAGCATGTCTGGGGAAGGAGGGATCCTCAAAGTTAGAGCAGAGGGGCTGAGAGGAAGGCAAGCAGACCTGCTCCTCCTGTCCAGGTGGCAAATCCTGCTCAAAGACACAAGCACGCATCCTGTACCATCTCCGGGTTTTGCTCCATCCTTTATTGACCTTTCTGGGCTCTGTGTTGCTTATTTGGAAAATCGTGCCAAAAATGCTTCCCAGTTAGCATAATCTGACCTATGCTGAAGCTATGCTGCTACTCAAAACCCTCTTGCACAGGAAATGCCCTCTGAGGACTTGTTTCCTCAGCAGGGGTGGACCAGTGCATAATGCATTGCAGTGCTGTGACTTCTTGGCTGCCTCACTCTGTTAGAGCTCTGCTTGTGCTGACATCACTGACTGGCCTCAGCAGAGGAAAACCCTAAGACAGCCTAACCACAGAACAGTTTGGGATTGGCAGGACTTTCCCACCCTCTTGCACCTTAAGCAATGGTACAAAGTCTGAGAGAAATTTTTCTCCACAGAGAAAACCTTAATCTTCTAGTTAGACAACACCACACAGTACAATTTGATACTTAATAAACTGTCGTGAAACTATAATACAAGTATTCACTTGGTCACTTATCCTTTTAGCAATAAAAAACAATTGGGACTGAAGTTCAGCGGCAATTTGTTGCAGCTGCTGTGGCCAGGACCCCCTCAGAAAGTAATTTTCAGAGGATTCTTTATAAAAAGCCATTTTTCTGGCAAGGAGTGGGATGTCTGGAAGATAGCAATGGGGACAAATCCAAGCACAGAAGTTTACAAGCATTCCTAAAGAGCACTTTAAAAACTGTATTTATTTAAACAATTACAAAAAAACATTTTATGCAGCTAAGCAGTTTAGCACTACCACCAAACTATAAAGAAGACTTTTAAGCCTCGGCAGTTTTCGTCTTTACCTGTAAGATGACACGAGGCCATGTCAACATTTGACTCTACATGAGAAAGTGTGGAGAGAGGATGGAAACCTTCTGTTTTCATGGTCCTTCCTTGGTTCCCAAAATTTCCATTCTTCAGTTCTGACCCACACACTCTCTCCCCTTACTACAGGAATTGGTTAAGAATAATATACGAATGGAAATTTAGTTTTGTTGGGAGTAACAGCACCTGAACAGGTCTGAAAGTACAACTTTCAGTCTTGCTGAGCAACCCCATAGTGTTCAGCTGACACACAGTGGTTGATTATGTGAGTCAGATGATATCATTATTGCTACTTGAGTGGATGATAAACTGAAATTTAAGAATGGCAGGTCTGGTAAAACATGACCACTTGATATCTTCTGTCTCCTTCCCTCCCTCCTAAAGAATGATGGGGAGATGATGTTTGAAAGGGAAAGACAGAAAATATCCACCCAGTACTCCTACCAAAGGAAGAGTAAGACTTACAGTTCAGTCTCTGTGTAGGCAACCTAAAAGCCCAAAAAGATAGAGAGAAGCACAAACTTTTTTTAAGGTAGAAAACAGCATCCTGAGTCCACAACAAACTGTGTGGGAGGGCTCTGTGCTCTCCTTTTCAAGCCAAAAGAAAAGAAACAAACAATTATGGCAAGTACACTGCAGTATGTACTAACCCTGACAGGTCAGGCCATAGCAGAATGTCCAGTTTAGTATCTTTTCAGACTGTCAAGCAGAGGTGCACCACTTTCTGTAGGAATGTATAGCAAAAAAATACAAAACCAAACCCAATTCTGGAAGCTACCTTGCTCTGTGCAAAAGGAAAAGTAAAGGAGATCTTCCCCCATAAGATGCATTACTTTCCCTGATGCTGTTCTAGTTGAGAATGAGATTCCAAGAATAAGTTCCCTGCTGCAATATAAATGTATTGTGTTCACAGATCCTTTAAGAGATCTTCACTATAGTAATTTCAGATTACAGAGAGAAGATCATGCTGACAGCAAGTCACTGCTTTACTCAAGGCAGGCTGCCAAAACACGTAGAACTGAACTCTGTCCTCTCATTCACTGGACCGATAAATACGCTTTTAAAAGTATGCACAGCCTGGTTCACACTTACATGATGCACGGAGAATGAGGCAGAAGGCTTGCAAAGTGAAGCAACACCTCATTTCTAAGCATGTGCAGAGCAGTCTGCCTTTGCTTACTGCTGAAAATGCTAAACCAGTGCCATTTGCACTACATATGTGCAACATGCATGTCTCAAAGATTCATTACTATGCATATGAAAATGCAATCATATCAAAGCTTAGCTTTAAGAAAGTCCCAAGCGGCTGAACCGTGTGCTCATGTGCTTTGAGGGGGTAAAACCCAACAACTTTTAAGCTTTTTTTTTTCCTTTTTTGTAGCATTGCACTGCTCTTTCCATTAGTGAGAACAAAATAGCTGCTGAATGAGTGAACTCTGTGTTCCCACTGTGTGTTTATATCCATTTATTTTTGTAACTCAAGCTCTGTTTGTGTGAACACAAATGTATAAATCGTAGATGGATTTAAGGCCAATCCCAAGAAAATTGTAACTAAGACCAAAAAAACTCATTATTTTACTTGAAGATAGCTGTGATTTAGTATTATGCTGTCCTTTAGTATGAACATATGTATCCTTGTAAGCCATAGCTCTCTCTCTAATGCTACTTTCTGTAGGCCATTCTAGAGCAAAGGATTATGCAATAAGCTTGAAAGTATCATAAATCCATCTATTCTCACATTTCATTACAATCTGAAAATTGCTTGATGTTCATTAAAATTTCCATTGGAATAAATTTGACCTTCAACCAAAAAAGGAAAAAAATTACACTGAAGAAAAATGATGGTTTGGGGACACACTCTGCCATTGCACATTCTATACTTGATGCAAGAAAGAAGAGATGAAGGTTCATGGTCTCTAACTAAAATATAAACTTTTGCAGGCAAAATTAATTTTAAAAGAGTAACAAAACAAACCTTCTGATCTTCTTAGCTTTTGTATTAGCCTTTCACATCCATGGATATGAAGCTCATAGGAGCTTCCTCTAGGTTTCAACCTAAAGATACCAGAAACACAGCCTAGAACACAGCAGCAAAAGACAAAGATTTTAAAAGAATCATCATCAGTTCACACAAAAAAGATAAAATATAAAATTCTTAATACACTCAGGGTTTTACCAATGCAGGAAAAGCAGAATGGTGGCTTCTAGCTTTCTCCGCCATTTCTGTGGTGTCATACAAACTTCAGCTCCTCAAATCCATCATAAATGTTTTACAACTGCAGTGCCAAAACAAACACCGAACTCCACAGCATCAGGACAGGACATGGTGACGAGCCCCAGGGCAATGATGTTCCAAGCAGGGGCTGCTGGTTCCAAGTGTGTCCCACCACATCCTGATTCTTACCAGCCAAACCAATGGGTGCATGTGGGTGCTAGCATGAACTTAGTAGGGACTTTGGCAAGCACATGCAGGGGGGGAAAGCTCTCTGCTGTGAAGACATTCTCCAAATTAATAATTTTATGTTGATACAAAACTTGTTAGGATACGCTTAAAAAAAAGTAGCAGATATACAGAACCTGGAGAGGAAAGCAATGCTGGAAAAACAGAAAGAGAAGTTTTATGGTGCTCCTCCTCTGCAGAGCTAAATTCCTCCTGAACAACATTTCCAGAGTAAGGCATTTGTAAGCACAAGTGTAAAAGGACCAAAGGCTCTACTGACAAGCCATGAGATACGAAGTACTTGCAAGATACATCCAGTGTTGAGATAATTAAGATCAAAATTAAACTTGTGCTATACTTAAATCTGCAAAGCATCAGTTAATCAAACGTAGTGAGTTAATCAGACTCACTTTTCTGAGGGGAAAATGTAATCATGCTTCATCATCTTCTGTGTTGTCATTAAGCTCTGACAGACCTTCCATACAGAAACTGACTCTTCCTAAGTGCTTGCACACCAAGCAGCAGCACATCAGAGTTCTAGAAATTTTCTAGGCATTGTTGCAAATCTCATAGCAAATAGTTGTACTAAAGCTACTTTAGAGGAGCTTTTGCTCTCTCTTACAAAGTCAATTAACAGTAACAATTTGAAGGGGACACCAAGCATGACCCAGGAAGGAAATAAGACTCAGCATTCCACTTTTTGTAATTAAGAGAGAAGCCAGTAGGCTATTTAGAAAGACTGCTGTCAGTAAACCGGTATGTAACCCAGATTTCTAACACCAAACAGCAAGAGCAAAGAATAGATTCTTTGCTGACTCTGCAGATTTATCAATTCTGTACTTCTTTTATTAAAAAATAAACCAAAACAAACCAGCTATTGCTGGTTGTAATTTCTAGATATTTTAATTAATTTATTTTTAATCCCATGGAGAACTAATTTAAAGTTATACTGTCTTGGTTGCTAGCTATTTAAGATATTGTGGTTACATTTTTGGTGCCTTTGGTACATTTTATTGCAATATTGTCAGAGCACTGCATTCAATTACTACATCTCATGCTGTTTTCCTTGCTACAAAGCATCATCCAAACATTTTCTAGCAAGTCCTTGTGGGTAACTATGTCCTGTCCAAGAAGCACATGTATGTCCATGTGTAAATAGGTATGAGTTTGGTATCAAATTAGTTATTTGAATAAATGCCTCTTTGGCTTCTGTGGTCTTGAGCCTCTTAGCTCAAGCTGCAAAAGGGTTTAAAAAAATAAACACATCTTTAACATTAAACCAAGTACATTTGAAATACTAAGACTTATCTGATAGCTGTCTGTTGTGCCTCTCCAATGTTAAAACTTGTCTCAGCTTTTCACTCCTCTCTCCCTTTTCCAGACCTCATTATCTCTTAGTGATCCCCACTGATGTGCTGGTTCCCTCTCCTGGATGTCCCAGTTCTTCCCTTCTTTGCTACTGCTCCCATCATGTGCATGGGGAAGGGACAGTGTCAATGGGAAGCACAAACCCAAACAGCTATCCAGCAGCAAAGGGACAAAGGGAATGAGAGACACATCTTGCTGGGGAACGAGCTGCAACAATGGCTTGTGGCCAGTCGGTGACAAGGGGAGAAGATAACAGCAACAATAGATTAAAGAAGGAAAACAGCTGGAAATAAAATTTGGTAGGTGACAGCGTACCACATCATTAAATGTGGTTGAATGTGAAGGAGTGCAAACCCCAGCATTGAGGGAGCGGACAAGTCTCAGAGGAGAGAGGGGACTATAACCCTGAGGCAAGAAGTCGAAAAGATGGTGAAGTGAATTAAGAGGCTACAAAACCATCAACCAGCAATGTCTGGAATGGCTATGGTTTTCAATCACTGTACAATATGTTCTATTTTCCTTTTCAGGTTGCATCTCTATAGTTGAGCTAGAGCACTCATGTGGGAGACCTTGCTCAAACACAATGGAAGCTATAGATAACATACAGAAAAATTAATTCTGTCTTCACTGTCAATTATGACCCTATTCGCTGTATCATATTTACCTAGAGAGGGGATATATCCAGAGCACTTTCACAGAGAGGCCATAGAACTGAGGTGTTGGATGTCCCTAGAAGCACTTCTCTAAATCAAGTTTTAAATGGAAATTGATGGCTGACAGTATATAACCCTGACCTCCCAAAGTAGCATAGTTTAGCATGCACTGTACAGTACCATTTCTGAGCATATTTTTCCCTTATGCAAATGCTGTAGACACTTTCTGATTCTCTGTGAAACTGGGGAAACATTAACAGTTTGCAGAAAAGGAAAAACAGGAGTGACAGTAAAGAACAGTGAAGAGAATGAAATCTCACCGATTAGCACATCAGTGCTTCTCATTCTCTGCTGATCCAAGGCAGTAAAGGGAATAAGAACAGAAAATAAATAATATTCCTCAGAAAGACGTAAAAATATTAAGCCTTACTAAAATGCACATTTGCCCCACCAGTCTCTCTGCAAGCTGGATCAGCTTGCTTTGCTCGTGTGAATATTTTCATTAGTTTGAACTGGAACTTTGCCTGACAAAAGAGAGTTGGATCTTCCCCTTCTGGGCAGAAGCACTGTAACTACCAGCTGAAAAACATCAACACTCCAGATAAGCCATGAACTATGGTATCAGTTGATTTATTGCTGATTAAACACTCCCGAGTTGCCCTAGTCCTGAGAATTAACATAATTGAAAAGCGACTAGGTTGTAGGCTGATGGTCCTTTCATCAGTTTTGGTCATTTCTACCACGTGTATGTGCAGAGCTGGAAGAACAGCTCAGAGCAGTCACAAAAGCAAAATTCTACTAATTTTTCTTTAACTTGCATATCCTTGGTCCTTACTATAATAATTTCCTAGTTGTAAACATGACACTCAACTGGCCATCTAATGTTGCCAAGATATAAAAGATACTCTTACTTTTGAGGCATTACAAATTCCACTAATTAAACTATTGTTTCAGCAAGAAAAACATAGGCCTGCTCTTTTGCAAGTGGCACGATAAGCTTCACTGCAAAGCCACATAATCTAAACAAATTAAGCACTAACCTAATAAGAGAGTACTTAAAAAAAATTATAAAAATGTCATGTCTTAGCTGGTTGATATGCGTGACACCGCTGTTAAAAAATGCAGTGGCTTATCAACCCTACAGTGGGAAGTATCACCAAAGAGAAAACATTCTCACAAAAGATACTCCTTTTTCTTTTTTCTTTTCTCCTCTCCTCTTTTCCTCTCTTCTCTTTCATTTTCCTTTTCTTATCTTTTCCCTTATTTTCTTCTTTTTATTGCAATTCTGTATTAACTGTGTTGCTTCAGGCAGATGGCCAAAAGTAACATCTAGAATTATGGGGGCAAATCTGTGTAAGGCCACGCAGAATCTGGGGACAGAATCTCAGGGAGAGAGGGTAAATTCAGCGCTGACAGCCCTTGATGGGAGATCAGGCTTCGCTCCCTGGAATTCACAGCCACCAGTTCTCTGGGGGTCTTTGCTCATGTTACAAATATGACATAGTAACATGCATGACGTCTCTTCTTCCACTACAGATACTTACAGTGCTGTCTCTCACTTGGAGTGTGTCTTATGAGTTCATGACAGTAACTCGAGGTGCCCAGAAAACCACAGTCCAGGATGGCAACTTAGGGGCAAATCTTGCAAATACAGCTGGTGGGCAGTACAACTTGTTTTTCAGGAAATGGGTGAATTATAATCAGTTATTCTCAGCACTGCACTGAATACACTGTGAAGTGCTGAGGATGTTGTACACAGGAGAAGGTGGCAATACTTCACCAAAAGGCAAAGGCTGTACAGCAAAAACTTGCAAAACTCATGAGACTGGCAACATTCAGTGGGAAAATAGGACCTGTATTTTGACATTTTGTGAAGACATTGAAAACAAAAGAAAATCCAAGGAGAACATATAAGACAGTATATTGGGCTCCTCTATTTCCTCAAGGTGTTTCAACACAGTAACTAGTACAATGTGAACTAGAAAAGAGCACAGTACTTTAGTAATATGAAACTTCATCACAGCATCTCTTACTAAACTTTGCTTAGATGTAAGGAGAGGCAAACAAAATTCTGAGTAAATTATAAAATAATTTAGTGGTTAGGGAAAGAAAGCTTGGAGGCATTTAAAAACAAATTTACTCAAAACCAAAACTACCACTACTGTTATTATGCCTGCACGCAAAACCAAATGATAACATTTAATTATTAGGAAACTGATGTGATACACTTCAGCAAATTCAGTAGATTACTTGAATTTTCAGCCTCTCTGCTGCTTAAAGGAAAATTTAAGCAAGAATCAGACCCTTCAGGCATTGAGTATTTTGCCTTTTTAGTGTTGAATGTTGGCAGCTTTCTTGCAGCTACACTGTTGCTTATGAAAAGCAGCTGTATTTAGAGATACTAATAGTACCCAATAAAATCTGTATTTTCTGAAGAAGTCTACCTCCTTCAACATCACAACACACAACATCCATACCATCCAAGTTGAGACTTGAGAGGGACATACAGGACTGATGGCTTAAAATGCTGCTTTATAGTTTAGTACAAAAGATAGTTGAATTAAGATTCTTTTCTATCAGACTTCCAAGTTTCCATGCAGGGTAGAGAGAAAAGAAGGCTGCACAAGCAAGTCAGGATCTTTCTTTTTCCCCCATAACTTTTTTTTTCTATAACCTTTTCTCTCTTCTTTACATTCAAACTCTCATAACCAAACAAAACTTCAACAACCACTGGAGCGTATCTGGATAAGAAACCTAGAATTTGTTTTCTGTCTTATTTTAAAAAATGACTATGCTTTAAACTATACCACTGGGACAGCATGATTTTTCATTCTCACCAAGGATCAAGATACCAGAGATCAACTTGCCAGGTGTGATTTCTAAAAGCAAATTTGTTTCACTGCTGTGAATTTTTACTTCACTTTCAGATTTTCCTCACCTATTCAAACTCAACTCATTCACAGTCTTGAGAGTTAACAAGAAATTTCTTCCTTTACTTCTGGAAGCCTTTAGAAGGAGTCAAACAAAGAAATACCAAAGATAGTTTTTTAGCTTGCTCTTTCTTCTATCAGTTATTAACCCCACAGAGAAAATTACTGGTTTAAACCTCTCGACTCCCACTTGCACAGTTTTTAACAGCAATTATGAGATTATATTGTCCCAGGCAAGTCAAATGAAGTTAATTAATTAATTTAGCACATTAAAGCTCTGAAAACAATGTGGGGGGAAGACTAGCAATTATTTACATATCGCATACAGCTGGACAGACACTCGAGCAATGAAGCGACGTCCTACCTCTCCTTGTCGGTGATAATGCTTGGGAGGTTTTCCCATCTGCTCTAGGATTTTGCCCTTCTTACTGCTAGCAAGCATCTGTCCCTGGTGGATGCCTGCAGATCTGTTGGTTGCCTGAGTTGGAGCCTCCCCCATCAGGGTGGACTTGATGGAGTTCACCTTGGAGCTGGAGCTGTCTAGCTGGGAGCTCTCCACGATCAGGACCGCGGCTAGTAAGAGGAGACAGCAGGAGCGCTTATTCCACATCAGCACGATCATCTCCCCTCCCCCAAATGGATTATCTTTCTTTTCTCCCTTTTTTTTTTTCTTTTTTTTTTTTTTTTTTTTTTTTTTTTTTTTTCAGTTAAAACAGAAGAGAGGGGGAAAAAGTTTTTCAAAATAGCTCCCGAAGTTGTTAAGAAAGCAACGGATTTCAAAGCCACTCAAGGTACTGCTGTTCTGAGAGACACGGGAGAAAAACAATTTAAAAAAAGAATCCCCTAGGAACAAAAAACAAACAAACAAAAAAAAAAAGTGTCACGTCTATAAACACTGAGCAACTGTCGGGTCTGTGATGTCTTTTTCCTCCAGGTCCTCGAGAAGTCCAGGCAGTTCTTTAGCAACTGAGAGCAATAAGCTGCGAGGCTACTACACCCGGGCAGCTCCCCGCCAGCGCAGGCACCAGCACGTTTGCTTAAGTCTCAGAGGAAGAGTGAGCGAGTTACTTCCCCCACTCCTCCTATTCTTGCTGCTCAAGCCAGCAGAGAGGAAACTCAAACCAGACCCAATCCAAGAAGCACCGGCAAAAGCTGGGCTTAGTTTTCTTTCACTCTCTCTCCCCCCGCTCTTTAGTTTTTATTCCCCTCCTCCTTTTTCTGTCTTTTGCCTCTGCAGTCTGCAGGAGTGAAAGCGCCGGTCTCCTCCTCCTCCTCCTCTCCTCCTCCTCCTGCTACAGCCCGGCCGGTGCGGTGCGAGGGGTTCTGGGCATTCGGGGGCGGGGGGAGCCCCAGGACCAGCCCCACACGCCGCGGGAGCGCCGGCACCCGGGAGTGGAGGCAGAGCCCGTTGGGCTTCCTGCGCTGCTGCCCCTCGCACTCGGTAGCCCCCTTATCGTTACAGCAGCGGGTGCACCTCCGCAGCCCGCAGCCCCCATCCCCGGGGGGGGACACGCCGCGCAGCGACTTTCGTCCCCTCAGTCCACGCTTCCCGCCCAGCCAGGCGGGTTCCCCGCTCTCCGGCGGGGTCGGGCCAGGCCAGCCGTGCCCGCTCCCCGCTGCGGCTCCTGCCGTGCCCAACCCTCCTCGGGTCTCAGCCCCGCCGGGCTCCCTCGCGACACCGGGCTGCCACGCTGGGACGTGTGTCGAGGCGCTCCAGCTCCCCGAAACGCTCGAAGCACGAAGCCCGTCATTCCCGCAGAGCTGTGAAGGAATGGGGCCGGCAGGCCAATCTTGCCAAACCTCATGCCCAAGCCAGCGGAGTCCCTGCCCAAGTTAAGGGCATGTCCAGCCATGAAGGCTGTGCTGCACTGGCCCCACACCTGACCCTTCTCAGTGCTACAGTGCCACCATCAAACCCAGACACTTATTTTGTACCCACTTTCTCCATTTCTTTGGCATGAGCACACATCCGAATGCCATAAATCCCCAAATGCTACGAACCCACACTGTCCAAGGCATCATCTTGCTGCAGCACCAAAACACTGTGTTTCAGAGAAGCAAAGGTAAACAGGAACACAGAGCATAAAATTAGAAGAACTGCACAGCTCTTAACTTTTCCCTGCAAAAGATCTAGAACAAAGCAGAAAACATCAACATTAGGCACATGATTACTGCAGTGGAGCAGCTACAAGCCCTTCTCTTTCCCCTGGACATATGAAAGTGGGGTAGAGAGAAAAAAAGGTGGTGAGGGGAACAGCGTTCTTGCTGTCCCACATGTTCATATATGACCATTACCTTGTCTGGGAGCAGTGAAGAGAATTTTCATGATTTTGCCCTCTTCTGAAGGGTCCCTCCACTAATCGATCAATCATTTCCTGTTACTCTACCCCTTAACACAGCAGAAGGGTCAGAAAAAGTAATGTGCACTTGAAATTCCATTTATTCTAAATTAAGTGCTGTGCAAAAGGCAGTTGCCAAGGCAAGAAAAACCAGAAAGAAGCCAGGCACTGTTTTGGCCTCCAGGGTTGCTGCTCCCTTGCAGTGGGCAGAAGCCCTCCTGGGAACTTGGAAGCTCTCTGCAGAAATACTCCAGGAACCACACCACCTTGGATGAGATTTTTCAAGTGTTGTCTAGCTAGCATCATGTGACTGCTAGCAATGTGTCCTAATGTTATGGGTTGTATTATATTAAACAGAATGTCTTGTGAAGAGTGGAGTCATTTGCACCTTTTTCCACAGCTCAAACCTTAGAATTGTTTGAAGGATTTAAACCCATCTACTGGGGCAGTCTTGGGGTTTTTTTATCTTCCTTATCTAATGATCTCTTACTTTAGGGGATTACTACTATTTTTTTTTAAGTAACAACTGAAATGATGTGTTAGCCCCAAGACTGAGTTTTATACTCTTCTACAGAGTATGACACTTGTTCTGGCTCAGGCTTCAGATGAGTACATGTTTACCGGGCTTGAAACTCAAAGAAATTTTATTTCACTTGATTTCAAAAACTTAGGTTCAGAACTAAAATTTAATTTTTTTCTGTGCTCAGCTTGGCAAGGAAAAAAGAATGAAAAAAAGCACCCAAGTTTGCCTTCCTCAGAGTATTTCCTTTTGTTTTTCAGTCTTTGTGCAGCCTTAAATAAACTAAAATTATCTTTCTGACTTCATGCTTGGTAACGCCCGAAGACATTTTTAAGGAAATGTTTCTAAAAAAATCAGAAAGCAATTTGCAATTTCACAGGGCAGAGATATAAGCCAGTCTGTTTTGATTGTGTTTGAATTGGGTTTTGACATCTATCCCTCACAGTGTTTCAGTCCATGAAAGTCCCAAACCCAAAAGCAAAACCCAAAGCTATCAGTACCCACAGGAAAAACTCTAACAGATGATGTAATTGACAGTTGTTATCTCACTTGTGTTTCTCTTATCCAGGAAGAAACACAAATTTTTCAAATTCAGTGGTAGCGTATTATCCATCAGAGTTTCTTCGAATAAAGGAAGATTACAAAGTGAACAAAATAATTTGATGAGACATGCAAAGAGAATTCATGACTATAAAAACACAATACGATGACCTCATGTGAAGATCATACAGCTCTTCTTGAAATAAATGGACATGCAGTATTAAAAGAGGCACACAGCACCTAAAGGATCAGATAGTAAGTAGACTGTCTCAATTATTTAAACATATGTCTATTAAATCCATACTAAAATTTTTATTTACATTAATAAATGTAAAATGCAAGCCACATTACAGGTCCTTAGATGTAAATAACAACATCCCTGTATAATCATGATTCCTAGAAATTTGAAGAAAACTGGGAAGGAATGATCAAAGCTTTTAAATATCTCAGAACAAGTGCACCAAACTAATTTTGTCAATCAGTTCAGATTCAGTGAAGTATGAAGTTCATAAGTCAGTTATATTCAGCTAAGTTTTCAGGCATTAATTTAACTTTAGTGGGAATAGAAATGGGTAATTTTCTAAGAGGGCAAGATCTATCTTGTGACTAACTGCTCCAAAGGGAAAATACAGCATCTCTGAGGAAATGGAAATAGGTTTTGCTTTATTACCCTGACAGACATTTCCCTCTAGAGGAAGAAACAACCCACTTCACTGCAGGGCAGCCACTGCCAGACCAACATGATGCTCGAGACCACAGAAACCAGAAGTAGGTGGGGAGGACTCTAAATCTGTGTTGGGGAGGAGCTTTTATTTTTCTCCCCTTAAGAAAAGCATGATACATAGCTATACTTGCAGAGAAACAAGGTTTTTTGGTAGTTTGGTGGGGGTGAGGGGGTTGTTTTGTTTTTTTCCCCCCCACTTTCAACTAGCATTTAACCCATGCCTTTTCTACTTCAAACTGGCTGAATACAGACTTCCAAACCGAGGTGTAAATTTGCTGTGCTCCTCATTGCAGAAACTCTGATGTACCTCAGAGTTTGTACACAAACTTATTTCACAATATCCACTTAAATAAGATAATATGGAGGCAAAAATATCAAGAAGCATCTCTGCTTTTTAGATTTATGATAGTGCCACTGCAACCTTGATTTTGAGAGGCATCAAGAACTTCTAAAACATTGAAATGCCATGGGGAACATTGTTCATCCATGGGGCTCCTCTATGAGAAAACCAGCTGCAAAAAACAGTGACAAATCCTACATCACATGTGGGAAGGTCACAAGAAATCTCCCGTCAAGTACCATATTGGAGGGACTGAACCTACTCCTCATCATTGCATATGTAACTGATTTACTAAAAAATGGGTAACGATCTAATATCGGTACCCAACTGAAATGGACAAGACTCTCTAACAAGGTTAGAAAGTGTATGTTTATTTTAATTACGGCCAGGCACCTGTGGGGAGTCACTTCCTAATGCACAGAGTACTTTTACAAAGCGTTACAAAGTCTATTTATTTACAAAACTACAATACAAATGCATATTCATAACACTGTCACTTTCCACTCCTGCTTCATATGATAATTAATAAAAAAAACAATTAAACATGCACAATTAGCCCTTTAAAATGGGTCAGGAGTTGTTAAATAGAGGCTGGGGTCTGAAAACTTTCTTCCTCAGCGTTGACTTGTCAACCTGTCTGGGTCATAGCGATTTATTATGATTTATATGGCTTCTGGAAGACTTCCAGTTCTTGCCTTTTTTCATTCTAAATGGGTTTTTCTAATTGAATAATCAGTGATTGTCTTCTACTCTAGCTATGCAAATAAAAATGGCAAATAACTGATTACTTAATTTTTCAGAGTTATTTTTAAGCTTCACTCCTTAGCTAACTATTAATTTTCTTAATTATCTTCAGCTGGGCTTGCTAGCCTGCTGTGTTTACTTTAACTAATTTCAGTAAGTTAGTTTTTTAATTAAAATCCTAATATCACAAAGTTTTAAAATCTGTTTCATTACCACAAATCTTCCTGGGATCCTCCAGGGGTGGGACTTATCCCTTGACTCAGGGTGCCCTCCATATTAACTGCTGTTTCTTCCTGAAGAATTCCAGTAGGAGAAGGAGAGGCTGTGCTGGTTACAACCCAGGCACAGAAGTTTGACAGGCAAGAGGGCCACGCTCATTAAACTCCAGTGAGAGACCTCCAGTGCAAACACTGAGAACTACATCACTGGGCCACAAGTGGTCATTTCTCCTTTAATGATAAAACCATACTTTTTTCAACACAGAAGTGTGCATTTGTATCTCTTTGGAGCTAAATTAACATGCTTTCTGTAAGAAACATAGAGTTTTTCTTTTGTCTCATTTGCACCCATGGAGAGGAGAAACACCTCAGAGTAAATACTGTTTTATTTTCTAAAGCAAGTATTCACACCCTGAACAAATGTTGGAGGTTTAAATGGTTCAAACACATACTTCTAGATCACAAACACTTTGGTGTTTCTTTTAATTAAACCTTTTTGTAAATTCAATGAGAAAATTGAGTGGTCTTATTGACTTGGTTTGAAAGACAAATGTCTGCTAAAGAAGGTGGAAACTCACCTTAGAACAGAGAATATGACCCCCCCCTTCCTTCTAAATTGTTACAGCTTTGAAATCAAGGGCTCTCAGGCAAAGATATGGGGAAAGGAATAACAGTTCTTTGTTAGTATCTATAATGAGGAAAACAAGCAACAACAACAGTGATAATAACAAATAGACAAACCAGAAACCCGGTGGCAGCTTCTTTGGGCTACCAGACACCACCTCCCCACCTTTGGTGCAGTTACAGTCATGGCTGGCAGGGGGGAAAACCAGGCAGTCCCAAGCTGGGTCCCCATGGCAGCAGCGAAAAGAATCAAATCCTCTCCTGACACCCTGGTAGTCAGGGTGGTGGTGGTAGCAGACCCAGTGAAATGCTTCTGTTGAAGCAGTGATCCTGTAGAAAAATCTGGTCTCCGCCTGAAAGTCTAGTGATAGCTCCCATCCTCTGGGGATCCAGTAGGCCAATGCCCCCAGGGTTTCCAGAACCCATGTTATATCCAGATGGGAATGCTTGGCTCTTCCCCCTTGGGCGGAACATCTTACAATGGGATGAGATAATTCCATGAGTAATGCAGTGGGTGCTTGATAGTCCATTAACAGAGATAGCCCTTGGAGGGAGTTGTCAGGGGTGAGTCATAGATAACAAACAGTGCCCCACCTGCTTTAACAGCTTGTGGAGGGGGTAATAGAATACATCTATATTACAACCTAGGACACCTTATGCAAACTAAGATTTTGTAGAATTTTTTCAGTTTTATAACTTACTCTTGACAAAAGAAAAACACATAAAATGTATTTAAATTTGTGGTATTTTCATTGGAAAATATCCGTATTTAAATTCCATTTCTATTGTCTCTGTATTTTTCTTTGCCAGTTTCATTATGTTAATTGTAGGCCCTTCTTCATTTTTCTTGGAAGGAGAATACAATGGGTAGGTGCAGGGAGGAAAGACGTGGAAAAGAATTTCCTCTTGCTTCGCCCTCCTTTGACTCTGAAAGTTTTAAAAGAGGAAATATTTGGAAAGGGCAGAATCTAGCAGAAGGCAAGACAAAAGCAAGAAATTAAAGAAGAGAAGAAGTTAACATATTCAATTTAAAGACGAAAGGGAAATAGAATGTAATGAGGAGATCCTTTACCAGACCTCCTCCAAAGGGCCAAAACTACACACCATAAATGTAAAATATTATGGGTCAGATTACAATCCTGGGTATTTTACAACATCTATATTTTAAGCCAAGTAACGTTAGTCAAAACCTTTTTGCTTTGCACCAGCTTTAGTACAGTCTAATGACCTATGTTTTTCTTTCCCTTAAACAAACAAAATTACCTGTTCTTCAAATTAAATCTGTTTTTAATTCTATATAAAGCATTTACAAATACTTGTCATATGAAACATTCTATTACACAGAGGTGTATTGGTTTTTGTTATTATTTTCTAGGTTTACCAGCTGCACTGAATTTCCATTGCCCTTCACATAGACACAAACAATTTGGATATAATCTCTCTTAGCATTGCTCCTGGAGCAATTGCTCTCTGTCTTTTATTTAATTTCTGACTAAAAAATTCAATCAGGACTATCAAACAATAGCTAGGTTTTGCTAAGGCTACTACACAGCAATAATTTTTTTTAAACAAAAAGCACATTTAAGGATCTCCTCCTTCTCCCTCTGTCCTCTCACTCTCCATGGGGATGAGTTTGGATTCATTTATTTCCTTCTTTACCATTTTTAAGTTTAGCTCACAATCAAAGCCTCTCAACAGAAAAGGCTTCACGTAGCAGTAGAAGGACAAGAGTGTGCAGACACTGGTGGTAGGATGGGGACCAATGGCAAGGGGATGCCCTCACTCCAGCACTTCCACAAAATGTCTCATGTCCTGGGACTGTGGCCCCAGCAAAGCACTCAGAGGACAAGCTGGGGCCTGAAGGTATGACATGGACATCCAGAAATTCACAGTAATGCAGCCTGTGCCACCTTCTCCACAGGTAATATTTCTACACTATCATCAGGGAAACTACTCATTAGAGCTTATGCCATGTTGCACTGAAGTCCATGGGTGGGACCGCAATGCCAGGAACACTCCCACTCCTTCTCCTCTTCCCCTCTTGACAGATGATGTGTGAAGGCCACAGGCATAACCCTGTGACCCAAGTGTGCCGTGGAGAACCCCTCCGGGACAGACTGCCAGATGAGTAAAACTCCTTCTCCTCCTCTGCCTGCAACCCTTATGCTTCTCGCTTATCCCCCACCCTGTGCTGTGGGATGGGGTGAGCTGGATTGCCACCACAACAACCCTGGCAGGGGCTCCATGACAGCTGCAGAGCATCCCCCTGCTGACATCGTCCCTGGCCATGCCAAGCAGTACCAGCTCACCTCTTTCTCTCCAAAGGTTGCCCTCACCCCAAACCTGTAAGCAGGCACAGCCACAGGTGTAATTGCCGCCTGGCCCAGCTGAGTTGCTACGGGGGCTCCAGCTGCAGCCGATGCAGGAGGCACAACCACAGCCTGTGGAGAGGAAGGCTCACAGTGTGCAACCCCGGGTATGGAAACAGGAGGAGAAATAGCGCAGCCTTTGATATCTGTATTTTTGGGTCTAATCCCTAATGCCATGCTCCTCATGACCAGGAAGGCAAATGATGCAATAAAACTATTTTGAAATGTTTATTTATATTTTTTCTCCTGCTATACTTTTTGAAAAGATTGAGTACTGAATGTTACTGTTATTCTTCATAAATAACTCCTTTTCCTGATTAAAATAGTCCAGGGTGGTGTCAGAGTTAGTTCACAACATAGCATGCTGTGACTAGCTTGGCTGCTCACAGTCCAGGATTTCAATCAGTCTCTCTGACAACAATTAACCCTCTGGAGCAGGAATAACCAACTTCTTGGAAGGATGACAAAACAAAGGGAAGCACTCCCAGCCCATCAAAATTAATAACCATTGATAAACATGGTTTCAAAACCCAATGCAATAACAGGTCATCTTTAATTACTTCAAGCCTTCCATTATTTTCTCCAAAACACCTTCACCATGTCAGTGAAATAAACTCCACCTGCTCATGCTCCCAAAGCCATATGTATTTTAGATCTGATCAAAGAAGTGCTTTCCAAAAGGAAAGTTTCAGCAAAGCACAATGAAGGTGCAGGTCCCACTGGGAGGCTACAAGCTAAACCTCCAATCTCCCTGATGGGAGCCAGCCACATGAGCAGAGCAAGAGCAGCAATGGCCAGGCGGTATTTCCCCATCTTCCTGCCGTGTGTGTGAAAAGAAATGCTGCTGGCCCCATCAGTGCTCTTCCCAGCACCAAGAGCAGTATGTGGAGGAGGTATGTGAGCAACACTAGGAATGCTCTGCATGTGGTTTTCCAGAGGATCACAACTCACAAACCAAAACATGAATCCATGGTAGCCCAGAAAGATGGCTGGCTTGATATGGAAATAGCTGAAATTTCAGCCTCTCTCCCTCCCTCAGCTGCATATGTTGAAGAGTTGTTAAAACAAGAAAAATATCTATAATTAGCAAGTCTACATACACCCATTTTCTTTGCAATATTTTTGGCAATATTGAGCCAAGTTACTCAAACTTTCCAAAGAAAAATAACTGTAAGGAAAATTCCCTCCTCTGGAATGGAAGCAGCAAAAAGGCATGAGGTTGAAAAGGGCTAGAATGGAAACCATTGTGCAACCTTAGCTATAATAAGGACTGAAAAAACTGATTGTTATTACATTTATTTCATGTTCTCTGATAAATGTAGTCACAGCTGAAGGCTGTATAAAAGCAAAAATGTAAAAATTTATTTGATCATATGTTTTGGCTTTCAAACCTACTTTAAAGAAATGGTTCTGGAGCTAGGATGTTGTATCTAGGGGCCATAATAAATATCCCACTCTCAGGGTAAAACCAGAGCCTTTCCTTTACAGAAAAGTGAGGCTGCTTCTTTCTCTGTATGATTGTTCAATTTACAACCTGTCTGTCTTTAAGAAAAAAACCAAAATATAAAGAGATAAATATTTTAAAATAAGCCTCTCTACCCCTAACAGGTTTTGTTGCACAAATATATTGCTTTAGAATCAGGAGATAACATGACAGGTCAAAAATTCCTTTTCTGCAATACAAGGATTTATGCTGAATGGCTAGTTCATTAACTAGAAAAAGAAAAGATATCACATCTCTTTGATCTATCTGTCAGTGAAAGTGGGCAGCAACAAAAAGAAGAGTTCAGTCCATATTGCTTTAAAGATACTGCCTATATAGCTGCTAAATAAAGTAGGAGCAAAATCCGTGACCATGGTATTTTTCTCCCTAAAATATTTGAAGGTAAAATTAGGATAACCATTTAGTGAACTATGGGGGAACTAGGCTTCATTCCTGGCTTAATGCACAGGTGATGGAGAGAAACTGTGAAGCTCAGTGGTTACAGGTCAGAAAAACATGTTGCAGTTTTACTCTTGCCAATGTATATTTACCCTCAGCTCCCTGGCTGCAGTTGTTTCCCCATTTTTCTCTCGGTGTAAGAAAATGACAAAAAAAGGTGAGATGGGGAAGAAAGGGGAGGCTCTCCTCTTTGGTGTGCAGCCCGGTTTAACGGAGAGAAGGGAGCTTGCTTCACTACTCAAAGCACAAATAATCCTGGGAGCATCTAAATTTATTCCCATTCTGGCATTTGGTAACCCAGCCTCATTCTGGCCTTTGGTAATTTGAAGAAA
Organism: Dasyornis broadbenti; assembly: GCA_013397935.1. NCBI lineage: Eukaryota > Metazoa > Chordata > Aves > Passeriformes > Dasyornithidae > Dasyornis > Dasyornis broadbenti. The sequence continues at coordinate 258,744 of VZRN01004646.1, read as the reverse complement.
ATGACTACGTAAACCTCAGCCTTAGCTTCCTTCCCAAAGCTTGGCTCTTTCTATTGCTGTGCTCCAGGGCCTGCTCTGTCCTAGAGTTTTCCAGCTGAAAGAGTTAATTGAACCTTTTTGCTAGCCTTACACAGCATAGCTTTTCTTGGTCTTAGAAGTTAGCATGTAAACGTCAACTGGTGACTCAGACACCCCTGCTAAATCAATTCCTGGTTTAAGTACATTGACACTGACAGACTTACAAGAGGAATGGAACTGGTCCTTCGTCTTTTTTGCTGTTATCCACAATAGGCAGCTCTATTTTTCTACATAACAAGTACCAGAATACTGAGTATATTGGCTGCCAAGAAATGTAGAACAAACAGACTTACACGTTTTTCCCTTTATTTCCATCATCTGACCTTTGCTTTTATGTCTTAGGAGCAAGCTGCAACTTTATTTACATGCATAATCTAGATGAAATGCTAGTTTGTGTGTAGAAAGCTATTGTGGACTTTGGTTTTTGAATTTAACTTTCCTTTTTTTTTCAGAGCAAAACATAATGAATTAATGGAAACATGGAAACGTTAGGTTTTAGAATTATTCTTATTTCATGTTTCTGATTCTTTCAGCCCAGGTTTGTTCCTTTATTCTTCCTTAGAGGTTTGAAGCATTAGCTCATCGTCTAAAATATTAACTTTTGTCCTGACACAGAAGATATTATAATCACTCATATTGCCCAGTTCAATAATATTAGCTTTGGAATGCCCACAAAAAGATTGACTGTAACAAATGGTGCTACTAGCCATCTCAATTTTGTATAAAGCATCAGTAGTGAGAAAACAAATTATTAAATTATTAAAACAGTGGAATTCAAAATATTAGGAAGGGCGAAAAATCTAACAGGGAAATGGAATATGTATCCAGAGAATCAACAAGAAAACATAAACCAGATAATAAACTAGGTACAACTTATGCGGTGAGAAGAGTTTAAATATAACCACAGAAGTACAGACTGGTTTGGGCTGAACAATCCCAATTCTCTCAGCCTTTCCTCATAGGAGAGGTGGTCCACCACCCTGATCAACTTGGTGGCCCCTCCTTTGGATTCACTCTAACAGGTCCATGTCCTTCCTGTGGTGGGGACCCCAGAGATGGATATGGCACTGCAGCTGGCGTCCCCAAAGTTTTAAACCTGCAGCTGAATACATTGACTGCTTTTCTTCACAAGTCTGATCAATTTTGGACCTTTCCCTTATGTTTTCAAAATCATGAATTTTTTACTTCTGTGTGTCTGCCTAACCTTGGCTCTGATTGCTAATGAGAAAGAATACCTCATTCTACCCTGTACTTTATGGCTGGGTTATGTAATGTTCCCAATTTTACATACCAAATGAAAACCAATATGGTACTGATATATGGTAAACCTTAGTCTTTCTTGGTTAGGAATTTTTCACAAAACAACAGTAAGTAGCCCACAATATTGAAATAATGGGAATGATGAATAAAGAAAAATAAAGTGCTAGCTTCTACTTATAGCTTTTATTAAAGCAAAGCATCAATTCTGACATAAATATTTAAATTCTGTGTAGGTTTACTGAAAAAATCTTTTATATCCTTCCCTCTGTACATCACAAGAATACTATTGTGATAAAACCATAATACTTTACCTAAAATTGAACAAGAGAATGTTCTTCACAGGGATTATGTGAATAACAAAAGAAAAAATAATTTACGTTTACTGATGTTTCTGTTTTATTAATTTTTTTAACACTCATGTGGTTTTACTGTGTGGGGTTTTTTATTATCTCAGTCCCCACCAGTTTATAGATGATCATCAAATCAGTATCTCTGGGGCAGGAGCAGGGAGCTTCTTTATGGAAATAACACGCTTCCAAACTGTGTGGTACTACTTAATTAGTTAATGACTAAGAGACTGTTCTTTTTATTTGCTACCACGCAGAACTCACACGGTCAGCAACAAACCATCAAAGCAATACAGATGGTTACTCTCAGAGCTAGGTATTTTTCAGAAAGGGATATAAAAAAACTAACAAACAAAAGGAGTGGGAATCTAAGGCACTTTTGAGAAGACACCATATACAACTCAAGAGCAACAGTGACATTAACTGTAAGGCAAAAGTTCAGCATGAAGCATCTGGGTGGTAGAGCTCTGCTGTGTCAGTGAAAGCCACTGTCATCATGCATTCATTATCAAAGAGAGAAAAGTCCCTCCCAAGAAATAATAATAAAAAATTAATCAAGATATTTAGAAGCTTACTCACATATAATCTCTCTCTGACTTTAACATTATTACATCTCTGCTCCTAAACATTGAATTTGTAGGTGACCAGCTAATCACAGCAGCTTTTCTCAAGGATGAGTAATGCTTCCAGAAGACAAGTAGAGTAGCTGGCAATGTTGTACAGCAAACTAAGTTAAACTCAGTTAAACTCTGCCATTCAGAAAATTATGTTTCAAAATGTTCCTGGGATGAGTAACACAGTCTCAAAAAGCAGCTCCCTATCAAAACTGGTGCCTAAGTCCCTACATCTTTTAAAGCCTCTAGGAACTGTTGAGCAGACCTCCTGTCAGTCTGTCAGATACTGAACTTCCCAAGACAAATGAAACTATCTCAGTTTCGCAAGACTTGTACAGCAAGAACGTATGTAACCTGCTGTTACAAAACACACATGCTGCATATACAGATATGGCATGTACTGACATTTCTCCATTAGAGATTAAAATAACATCCTGTATGATGCCTATATGCTGTGCTGTTAGCTCAATTTTGGATTTTCTAAACACTGGGTTTGCTTTCAAAGAATAATACTCCAGTTTCTGTACAATACATGACAGCACACTGGCTTTTCAGCTGGGAAACAAAGTTAAGAATGTGTGGGCTTTGGCTTCAAATTAACCATGCTTTAGTAATCTAGTATACTAAACTGTTTCTTATTAATGTATCATGCAAATACTCTCCAGTCCTCCCACAAGTCTGACACTTTCCCAACATATCAATAGCAAATGTTCTGTGAAATGCAACTTTTCTGATGTAGGCCACCCTGACTTTCAGTGTGATCTCAACCCACCATCCAAATCTTCATGGCAGATGAAGAATGGGGTTCTTTAGCAAGGGAAACAATATAGAAAAAAAAAGTTTTGGTGCTGGTTTGACACACCAAATTTATTTTCTTCAGCAAAGAGTCTGCTGCTTTTTTTTTTCTTTTACTATTTCTTTTTTTTTTCTTAATTATGGCTGAACCACAGAAGCAGATTTGTTGTGCTCTCAGAGTCAGAATGCAAGGTCATGTAGGGAGATTGTTAGTATCAGCCTTTTATTAGTGTAAGCAGCTGATTCTACATACAATTTTGAAGTGCCTCAGCACTATTTGCGGCCCAAACAGAAGACCATTCAAAATGGCATATGAAGGGTATGAGAGGAGTATACAACCATTGATATTTGGTTTTCATATGTTTATGCTTTACATCTTTTTATGCTATAATAAAAGCCACAGTGTAATCTACTCTCCTCTGTCTCAGCCAGAGCATCTTTCAGAGGCTTTCTGTAGGTGCTGTTGCAAAAGAGAACCTCGAGGAATGACAAAGGAGGGTAATGCACTCTAATTTCTAGCTTTTTATCTCTCTTCTGATTTTAACATTCTATGTTCAGATGCACTGTGGTTTTCCCTCATGAAACATAGAGCTATCACTTCACAAAGACAATACTAACAGTACAGGACACAAAAGCCATGTAAGCGGTGCAAAGGCAGATCCAGGGTGATGCAGTGGCTGAGAAGAGGAGTGAGGTCAGAAAAATAACAGTGTATACATCAGGGGTGGAAGGCAAACTAAAGAACTTTGGAAGTTTAGGTGGGGCGTGATGCTGACCAGACACTAGTACCCAGAGCACACAAATGAAAAACAGAGAGCAGTGCCATGATAGGTGACATGGGGCAGGGAAACAAAATTAGCAGATGTGTTTCAAAAGAACTGCATCTCAGACAGGAGCTGACAGGATCCAGTGGTCACTCATGGACCACACAAACATTTCATCACTTGCCTCTTTAGACATGAATGGGAAATGCAACAAAGAACCTCAGCAAACAATAGAGTCCCTCTGCAATGCTATTCACTGCCTAGTCCTAGAGAATTGCTGGACTTTTTTTTGTTTGTTTACTCCTTTTTAGATCTAGGTCTTAGAGTTAGGAGATGATGAGGAACAATGTTTTGGAAAAACACAGGCCACTGTCCAATGAAGTTCTATTTGTACCAATAAGAGTTTGAGCTAAAACAAAAGTTAAGTGAAGTCATCCAGAATTTGGCCTAGGAGTCCCAAAACAATGTCCTCTGATGTTTCATTCTGCATCCAAACTTAACTAATAGGTACTATATCTGTGCTTTCTTCAGCAAATGCAAAGTTGCTATGCTTGTAAAGGACAAAGAGCTTTGCATTCAGGCTTAATACAAGACACAACAGAAAAATGAGGGGGAAACTGGTTTTGCTAGACTTATTTGGATTATGCCTTTTTTTGCCCCCAAAATTGAAAGCAACTGGAAATACTTACGCAATTCAAGAGATTTAGGGGTTGTTTATACAGCAAATGAAAACAACTGACCCCAAGGCCTCTATATTTTAAAGCTCCAAGGTAGGGGCATATTAAAAATAACCAGGTCCTCTAGTTTCTATTGCCTAAAGAAAACTTAAATCTAAAATAATTGTTTTTAAAAATTGATTTCCTTTAACATATGTACAAGATTAAGTGGTTACAAACAGAAATGCTAGATATTCTGAAGTATTTATGGCGAATATCTGAGTTGCTTATTCTGGCAGCTTCCATAAGAAGGGATCGTTATGGTATCTACATCTTTTTTCCCAGAGAGACAGCAGGAAAAAACAGTAAGAAGAAAGAATAGGATAAAATTAATTCAGAGTAAATTGCAGTGCATACCTCTGCTTTCTTTCCCTGATGAAGAAAAGCCATTATATGCATCCTGCAAGACTAATCAAAACTTCTTTTCCAGACAATGTACTCAAATGAGCAATTGAAATAAGTGGGTGCAATTTTATCATTTTCTGTTTGCAATGGACATGCCCTCTAGTAATCTACACAAAAACTGCATCTTGGTAGGTGGAGAGTTGTCACCTCATTTAAGAGATGCTACTTTACTCTAGCACGTGCTAATTTCCTCTCAAAGGTATTTGGTGTATTTTGCACTCAAGCCTTCTGAATCTTCTAGATTTCTGAGAGTTCCTTTTTTGAGGCCAGGAAACAAAATATTCTGAATTAGGAACAGAAATACTTAGTCCAGTGAGCACCATTTAAAGCAAGCTAGACTTGGAAACTACTGAAGCCCTGTTGATTCAGCTAAGATTCACCGGTACAGTGTATCAAGAACATTTTCACAAGAGTTTTTGTTTTTCTTTGGGGAAAAAAAAATATTCTAACTCAATAGATAAATGCCAGTAAATGCCCAGAAGGTGTAAGAATTGTACTAAAATAAACAGTACTATCATGGCTTGGATGTGCTTTTCCCTCTTTTCGAAAGAACCTCTCCCTCCTTACACACCACTGAGTGAAATGGACTGAGGCACATCTCTGAATGCCTCCCAGTATGAGGACCTGGGCAAGGAGCTTCTGTATCATGCCTTTTTAGGAGGGATCATCTGTGCCCTTTTAGGTAGTAGCTACTTGAAAATGGAGACCTGCTGGTGTTGAGGAAACAGTGCTTGCAGAAAGCAGGTTTGTCCCACTCTAACACTTGACTGGAGGATGCTTAGTCACCTTCTTCAGTGGGGTCTCTGAATAGATACGTGGAGATATTTCACAGGTCACATGTGCCTTCTATGCAACAGACTGGCAGCTCCCTTTAAAGCCATGCATTGTTCTAGATAGACAATTCAGCTCTTAACCAGCAGCTTCACCTTTCACATGAGCAAAGTTTAACATGTGCTTGAAATTTTATAGGATTGGATTAAAACACAGGGTAACCCAAGGTTTACCAGTTTCTCTTTTGCTCATTTGTGCCCCTGCAATACATCACTACCCACATGCTTAGAGAGCCTTACTCTGTCATAATCCATAATATTTGGTCTGATGCTAATAAAGCCTGATTCATATGAAAAGAGTAAGAACTGCTGTTGCTACTGTCAATGGTAATAATGAAGTATCCTATTCACATGATACAAATTAGAGATGCACAGAACATGGAATTCCTGTTTTATGATAATGATTATCATTCTCCAGAATTAATAAAAAGTGCAGTACAATTATTCCAAAAGCAGCAACAAATAAAAAGATAGAGGAAAGTTTCATATTGACTCTATTTCTCTAGATATGCTCAAAACTGACATAATTCATCAGGAAGATGAATTTCTGATTTATAGATCATATATTACATTTGGACTCCCAGTCTCATCTGAAAAGAATAAAATGTCTTTTTGAAACGTTAATTGCATTTTTCTTGTGACAAATGAGGAACTGTTGTATCCAGTTATGGAACACAAGTAACTCTCACTTCCTCCTTTGCCATGTTACCAGCTTCATACCAAAAGGCAGCATAGCAAATGTATTTTCTAATTGTTCAACTTCGGCATATTTTCCAGCTATTTACTTGTGACCCATACATTTCCATGAAGTCCTCCTTCAGCTGTGTTAGGTTTAGCTGTGCACTTAGCAGGTGGCCTGAATGTATTTCTGCCTGACATTATGGGTTCGCCAACCCAAGGAGATGCATCAGTCCTAAAATCCTCTTTCTACAGGGAATATCTGCAGATTATAAATATGATTTTAATAAGAGTCTATACCCTCTATGTAAGAGCTTACTTAGAAGTTACTACTGCTGTCTGAAAAGCTTGTCATCCCAGCTGGAATAGGACTTGGAATTTCTCCATGTTGGGCAAAAATAAATGTTCTTCATATGAAGATGGTTATCTGGATGCAGCAAGGCAGTTATTCCAGGGGAAATTATGGCTGACAGCATAAAAAAGTCTGGTTTGTAATCCAAATGACATCTTGGAATATGTAAAAGTTTAAGTAACAATGTCTGGAATGGACTAGATCAAGACAAATCCAAGTTCAATGGGAACTTAAGCAACTAAAAAAGTACTAAATAATCTCAGGAATCCATCTAAAGATTCAAGATGAAAACAGCCCCATTCCTTTGCTTATAATCCCTTGATCTGGTTTACAGTTTTGTTGTTGATGGATGCCTATCTCTTTAGTCAATGTCTAGCCTGTCTCTTTAGCCAATACTTTATAGCAATAAGACATTATTTATATGAATAAAATTTGCTAGCAACAAAGTCTAATCCTTACCAAATATGGCCTCCTTTCTTTGTGTTCATCATGGTTCATAACCAAAGGGAAGAAACCCCACAAAGTTCAACTGCTCACATTAGAAGCCTTCATAAGAGATGAATGTTTATTTCCAAAGCTTTCACCCAGATGAAGAGGTCAAAACGTGTTCAGGGGGAAGTACAACTATTTTTATGCTTGACAGGAAAGAACTTCTCTCCTGTATTGAAAATGATGTGTTAAATTTTCCTACCTACCTTGTATTCCTACTAAACTAGAAAGTTCATGATCCTAAGATAACCCAGGGACTAGGAAATCTAAAGAGAGCCTTAACCCAGTGTTTGCACACATAATTTTCTACAAATAACTATTTTTAATATCAGTCTTCTTGTGTCAACTTCTTACCTAAGTAAGAAGCAAGATTACACTGCCTGCTCATTAACTTTGTGTGAAAATGTTATTTTCACATTTAAAATTTCACCTAAACCTGCAAACAGGCAACATAATATGGAAAAATAATTCATATATAAATTGCTAAATAGTACGGCACAGCATTTATCACTCATCTCTCCCCATCTGAAACTTTGTATCCCAGTCCTTCTCATTAATTTAATGTTTAGTAACCTTCTAGAACAATCTCCCCGGTGCTGTAAAACACTTAAGGTGATGATAATTAACAAAACAACCTGAGCTTATTAAGCATAATCAGCTTGGTAACTAAGATAACACAGTCTCAACTTCTAAAATAAACAAGCCATGCAGCTGTATTTGGAATCCCAGTAGAAGACATAATTTACAGATCATCCTCTCCTCCCAAGAGGACTAAATTATGTTACCCCTGTGTTCAAGTCTGTATATAATTTAACTGCTTGAAGGTAAATAGGAGTTGGGGGTCTTTTAGACTATCACCTCGTCCATAAAAGACACATTTCCTGAAAAATTATAAGCAATGCTATAACATTTGTCCACTCCACCAACTGTTTCATGAACTGTTGTGCTGATTAGAGATGATACTGGCACAGGCTTATATGATGCCCTCTAGAAATGAGAGATCATAAGAGCAGATCCTATGCATTTCCATGTTATATACAAATAGCATTCCTGCCTAAATCTTATGGTGTAGGGCAGGAAAATCTCTGGAAACCCTCCCAGGCAATAAAGGATAATGAAATGTGCTTCAAAAGAAGTTAAGCAGAGCTCTGAAGATGGAACAAGAAAGCAGTCTGCATACACAAAACTTGCACTGGGTCATAAATCTCATGGATGTCTCTCATTCTGACAAACTGCCATGCTCTTGCTCTAATGAAGTACAAGGCCAACGTATTGTACCCACCTTCACTAAAGCCAGCAATAAAGCTCTGTGTGTCTCTGTGCAGCATCAAAACAGATTTCACATTATTGTTTTAAGTAGCAAGACGACTGCATGGAAAGATGTCTGTATTTTCTTAATGGCTGTAACCACAGTTCATAGCACATGTCAAAATTCTGAAAAGAGAACAGATTCCCAATGCTTTGTACAATGTATATGGTTTCTTTGCTTTGATGTCTTTGCTTCTTTATTGTATTAAATTATCTGGATTAAAAAAAAAAAAAAAAAAAAAAGAAGGTTGTCTTTTGTCTTGTTACTGAACTGTCAAACGTTATTTGAGCTAAGAGAACAGTCAGGGCCTCCATAGCAGTTTTGGGGAGGGGAGGAAGGAAGAAGGAAAGTTGTCAAGTATCCTGTCTATTTGCATAGTTAGGTATTACAGCCATGAGGATTGTAGTGGGACAGCATTGTTCTAAGAAGTTGCTGTAAGTGACTTTTAAAACCCACACAGAAAGGAATCTACTCTCTCACTCCTTAGGGAAGTCCTGCATCCCTTCCCACCACCATTTTCTGCAGTTCTCCTACCTATACTACGTTTCCCAGAGGGACAGGATGGAGGGTGATTGTTGCGGTGCAGAAAGGCCTTGCAAAGTGAAGGCCTTGTTGCCCTTGTAAAATCCTTGCTCACTTCTGCTACTTTGGCTAACCAGAGAGCATTCTGGGAATGACTCAGCTAAACTAGAGGTGAAAAACAAGCTACATAGCTGGAAAACAATTGTTAGAACCAATAAGTGCTCACACTGTGGGGTTAGTGACTGGTTACACCTGAAGCATGTTCCTATCATGGTTTATGGTGGTTGGTTAAACACATTTGTTGTGCCTCACAAGTATGTAAACTCATAACAATGGAACAGTTTAAGAACCGTGGATTTTTACAATATAGGGTCTTCGCTTATCACCATCTTGTGAAGTCCGTGCCCTACAACCCCTGCTGGTGATGGCAAGTGTCTCTGGTCACTGCTTTGGGGATGGGGGTGATATTTCTTGCATGCTTTTTCTTCTTATGAACAAGCACGACAGAGAGAAAATATCCATTTCTCTTTTTTTAATATCTAGGGGGAAATGCCTGCCAACAGGAATTACATTGCTCCACTGATGTTTTTTCTTTACCTGGAGCATCCTTGGAATCAGTACCAGCTGTTGCAGAGAAGGATTTTGGTGCCCTAAACAGAGATTTATAATTCCAGGAGAAGGAATAAGTGAGAGGAGCACAAAAACCTTATAGCGAAAAGATTTTGCTGCTATGGCAGAGAGCTGTACATCAAATAGACCTACCTGTCTCTGCAGAGGAGCTGAAAAAGAGCTCCTTCAAATCACTCAGCAATTGTAGACCTGGATAAAAAGTGTGGCCCTTTGAAGTCAAAGGCAAAACTCCAGGTGACTTTAGCCTGGCCACAGTTTCAGCTTTGAACTCAAATTTGAATGCAAATTTAACAAATCATCAGGCATAATATGATTCAGGTTCTTATAAAATAATCATGGCACTGGAGCAGAGGTCTCCCTGGTCCTTTGCTCTGGCTTATTCAGTGGGAGTTTCCACATGCTCTGCTTGCTACACAGCTCAGTAAAGGGATACATTTCAGCCTGTAATCCTGAAAACAGAGTCAGCTTTCACTGAACTGAATGTTTCTTTTTGTAAAAATAGTCCCTGAAGTTCACATTAAAGGATCTTGGTTCTGCTGGTCTGGCTTGAGATCATCTGGACCCTGGATACTCACAAATCTTTGTCTATAACATCAGAAAGATTCAAATGCTAGCAGATTGTGATAAATTCCCATTTTGAGGTCATAAAAGGAAGAATTAAGAGTTTAAATGGAAAAATGTTAGTGGAAGTGACGTGAGATTACGTCTGCAATTGATCATGTTTAACGAATGTTGATCACATATTTCTTGATCTAGACCCAATGGCTAATACAAGCAGGAAAAAATGCAAGCTTCTCCACCCTCCATGTGCTGCTTCTGAGCCATAAAAAAAGTCTGAAAAAGAGAGGAAATGAGGAAGGTCAATATTTAGTCCTGTAGTACAAGCAAAGCACAGGCTGTAGGCAAAAGAGTGCAAATTTCATGCGGCATTGCAGGGTACATGAGTTCCCAGAGGGCTCCATGCAGCAATGGCTGGACCACTTCTTGTAACTGAGATACAGTCTGCTGCTCTCCTTAGTGCACACAAAGCAGATATTTGTTTTCTAGTTTCTTATTTGAAATCATTGATATGTAAACAAAATGGAGCTAGAAGGATTATCACTAGACACATAACATCCAGTAAGCTCTAGTACTTCTACTTTTCAATACCAATACTTACAAAACTCTCATTTAAGACAAGGAATTCACACATAAAGACTCATAAGAATGCTGACCAATACCATGTTTTACGTGCTCTGTATTAAAGTCTACAAGCACAGTAGCAAGGTCATTACTAACCCTAGGAAGTTAGCTAAGGTGGCATGTGAGATAGGGCAAGTCACTGAATGCTGGTGGGGCAAAGGAGGAACAAGGAAATTTGCTTTGCCAGCTCAGATAACATGCCATAGGCCTATACACTGAAGCTACAGTTCCAGCTTTTCAATTTTTAGCATCAGGTAACTCCTTTTAGCATTTAGGCAACTCCTTCCTCATACTCCCCTCCTCCCATGCCATCTTTCAGCTGAGCTGGTTCAGCTTTCCATAGGACCACAGGAAAAACCAGGAAAAGAAATTAATTTTACAGAAACATGAACATTTAGGAATGTTTACAGAAACATTCCAGAAATATTCTTACACAAATGAAAGCAGAAAAGGGTTATTTTAAGCCAGGGCTGGCCAATGATGTAATTTGCTAGGCCACATGACAGCAACATCAGCAGTACTCAGGGCCAGCATGGGAGCCGAAGAAACTGAGGAAGTCAGAAGGCCAAGCAATGTATGGTACAGGGAAGGCTGGCTGTGATCACAGGCTCTCAGCTAGATTAATGCTTGTTGCCATTGGTAAATCAAGTCCCATAACTACCACAGAAAGCAGAGCTGGGAGTGCTGTGAAGATGTTTAGCACTGCTTAGGAAAAACTCAAGATATCTTAAAAGATGAAAATTCATAGCTCCAGCTTTAAAAGGTGATGGTTCCTCACCCTGGTAGCAGTTTTGACTACATCTGTTTATATGCTCTGCTCTATCAGCTGACAGCCACAGCAGCATGTATAGATTAGGAAAAAAAAGAAAAGTTTAAATTTAAACTTTTAATTTAAACTTTTTTTTTTTTTTTTAAACTTGGCTGCTAAACTAAAATTGCTTGACTAGGTTTACTTAAAATACTTGAAAAAAGGTGCAGGTTTCTTCTAATATTCTTTAAAATGCTTTTCCTTTCTGACTTGGAAGAATTTAACAATGAAACCTCTGCAACCTGATATAAAAAAGTCTGTTTTCTGTGTGAAGACTAACACTTAAGAGGTCTTGATTTTATTTGTTATTGGAATAAAATTACCAATACATTCATCCACATGAAGAAGTCATGTAAATACTGCCTTGAAACTCCACATGTAACTTCATTCTAATGAGGGCACTTGTGGGTTAACAAGCATTTTATTTGCCATGGAAAAATTGAAAAGCAGTGTATGGCAACTCACACAGAGTGGTTTAGTCTCCTGAAGACACATGTGACACAAAAAACTCCTCAGCCAATAAAAAAAGCCAATAAAGTGAGCAGTTATCATAGAATCACAGAATTTCCTGTGTTGGAGGGGACCCACAAGGATCATAGAGTCCACAGGAAAGCACTGAAAATCCTAACATGTTTCTGAAATCCTTGTCCAAATGCTTCTTGAACTCAGTCAGGTCTGGTGCTCAACCAAACCACGGTTGACCATTGCAATGACATGAAGCTGAGTTCCCAGCAGCAGTGTTCACAATTTAAAATCAGCTCTTAACAAAAGTAATTGCTGAATTGAATGTTTTTCTGCTGCTGTACTTAGAAGATGGACACAACAGCCATGGGGAAATTCCAAGCTGAAAGATCACCCTTAGTGGTTTTGGCCTCAGCCACATCCTGCTCCAAGGTATATGATGGGAATTGAGTGCTCTTGTAGTAAGGGAAGTAGGAGACAGCTGGGGACCACACCATCTTTTCTTACAGGGAGGGAGAATACCAGGAGAGATACCACAAGGCATGTTCCAACCTGCATGTAGGTAAACTTGTGGGGTTTTAACTCACAAACAGAAAAACAGGACAGCAACTGCCTCTGTAATTCCAAATATCAGAAAAGCAACTAAAACTGAGTATTTGTCTCATGATTTGAGAAATTGCAACACTTCCAATACCAGCAATTTTGCCCAGAGCTTACCCCAGCTTATGCAGGGATGTGCACAACTGTGGGAGCTCATCCCTTCAGGAAGTGGAAGTAAAATGCACGGGCCATTACTTTAACCAAACAAAGCAACACATGGCATGTTCCCTTCCTACAATCCCTCCCCAAAACTCAGTAACCTCAAAGTCCCACACTCCAGCATCATAGGGACAGAAACAAGAAAGACTGGTTTTTACTCTCTGAAACATCCTAGGTTTCAGGTGATGCCTCATGTCTAATACCTGGGACAAGGAAAATCATCACTGAGGCAGCATCATTTAAAGAAACTTCTCACTTATATCTCTTACTTGAAATGGGCCAGCAGTGCCCTTGTGGCCAGGAGGGTCAATGGTGTCCTGGGGTGCATTGAGAAGGGTGTGGGCAGCAGGTCAAGGGAGCTGATCCTCCCCCTTAAGTCAGCCCTGGCAAGGCACATCTGGAGTGCTGTGCCCCATTCTGGGCTTCTCAGTACTAGAGAGGCAAGGAGCTCCTGGAACAGGTCCAGCAGAGGGCCACAAAGAGATTTGGGGTCTGGAATACCTCTCTTATGAAGAGAGATTGTAGGAGCTGGGCCAGTCTAGTCTGGAGAAGAGAAGACTGAGAGGCGATCTTATCAGTGCTTGTAAATATCTCAAAGGGAGGATGATGTCAGACTCTTTCCAGTGGTTCCCAGTGACAGGATGAAGAGCAATGGCCATGAACTAAACTGCAAGGAATTTCTCCTCAACATGAGGACAAATGTCTTTCCATTGAGGGTGACAGAGCCCTGAAACAGGCTACCCAGGGAGGTTGTGGAGCCCCTCTGGAGACATTCAAAACCCACATGGACACACTCCTGTGTCACCTGCTCTAAGGGACCCTGCCTTGGCAGAGGGTTAGTCTAGATGACATTCAGAGGTCCCTTCTTAACAATTCTGTGATTGTGTGAAATCTCCTTTTTTTTTCACAGAAAACACACAGCCAATTTGGAAGAAAGATCTCTGTAGGGTAAATGTTCATCCTGTTACTGCTTGATAATTTCCACTCCATTTATTCATGCTCTGCTACCTTCTTACATAAATTACTCCATCACATATCGATAAAATGTATACATTCTTTTGTTAAAGGCAAGTCAGAACAGAGATCACAGTACGAAGAGTGCACATTGAAGTCTTTCCTACCTATTACGACATTCCCAGCTTTGCTTTGTCTTTTCTTACCTATTTGACTCTTCCTGCAGTTGTACCCTTTGAAACAGTTCTACTGTCCTGACTTGTTTGTGTTCCTTCTTTTCTATCACATTTCAACTGCAAAACACACGTCCCTGGGATTGCTTAACTCTTATTTTAGGGTTAGAGCTACCTTACCTCCAACATCTTCCTCTGTCTTGCTCTGAGCTTCCATCTCTTAATGTGACTGTGTTTACATGCAGCATGATGGAGAAAATACGACATGAAATGTGAATGTCCATGTGACAAACTTTCCTTCAGAAAGAAAAGATAGTCTTAACTAAACCATGTAGATTAAAATCTAATTCTTGGAACTGTGCATACATTTAATAACAAGGCACACAGAAGCTACACAGGAGCTCTGCCACAAGAAGAGGGCATCAAACCCTCTTCTTTTTGCACGGATTGCACAGATTTCTCAGATTTGTGTTGCAGATTTAATTTGATCAAAAAATTCAAATGTACACCTAGGGTTTAGTTCAGCATACTTTCAGACATGCCTGGGAATATCACATTCTGAAACCAAGGTATTTCTATAAAGTTAGGACTCATCAGCTGAGTACTTGTAGAAATGTTTTCAATTATAACATTAAGTCCAGCAGCTTAAAGCCAAGACTCCTAATTTACAACAGTACTTGTTAATTTACAACACTGAGCTTGTATAACGTTTAAGTAAACACTGCACTTCTGGATGACAGAAAGCTAAACAATGAAATAAAACTTCAGAAACATATCTACTCCTGCAGTTTTCAATGAGCTTCCAGTTCTCCAAAAACAAACAGCTCCCAGCTGCCCGACATTTATACTCATGCATCCTGTACTGCTACATATGCAGAGAGAAAGGGACAAGCAACCTAAATGCCTTTCATTCAGAAGATCCATCAAATCAGATTTTAAGGCAAATTCTGCTTTCATCCACTGAATTTAATTTTGTTTTGTGAAGGGAGGGAAATGTCAAGAAGAAAATAAATGATAAGTATAAACATGAAACGTACTTTGATTTTACTACTGAAGAGCTAACTCAGTCCTCAATTCTTTGTTCCAATTAAGCTAAATCCTTGTCTTTCTAACAAGTGTTCCAGCTGAAGACAGGTCCCTTACATTTCAGCCTTCTGTGGCTGAAACAAGTCAAATTGCAAGCTTTTCTTCCTAACTATCCATTGCCTCACCTTCTTTCCCACTAAAATTATAAAAACTTTTAACTACCTAACCTTTTCATCTCTAAAATGCCACACTCCTCTTCTGATTCTTGCCAACATCTCAATACTAGGGCTAATCAAGTCAGCAGAAGCTGTTCAGAATGCCAGCTTTTCAGAAAAAAATGTCTTCAATGCATTTTTGTAAAAGCCCAAAATAAGATGGCAATGGTAACAGACTATTTTAATGAGTTATTACAATTGTTGCAAGAGGCATACTCTTCCTTTAAAACAAATATGTAACTGAAAATCTTTTTTTTTACTAAATCATTCTAAAAGCCTGCCATTTAAAAAAACTCTGCAGATGATCCCCTTTAAGGTCCTACTTGGTTTTCCTCTCAAGTCTATAAAATCAGAGCTTTCGGAACTTTTGAGCTTTATCCTCAAATAAAGTGGTTTGGAGAACATGTCAATATGGAAGCCCTCGAAGGGGTAAGAATGCAGAAAATGTGTTTCACAACAGTCTTCCATGGTACAGAGTATGAAG
Organism: Dasyornis broadbenti; assembly: GCA_013397935.1. Classification (NCBI taxonomy): domain Eukaryota; kingdom Metazoa; phylum Chordata; class Aves; order Passeriformes; family Dasyornithidae; genus Dasyornis; species Dasyornis broadbenti. The sequence continues at coordinate 242,892 of VZRN01004646.1, read as the reverse complement.
AAAGGACTCAGAGACTGGAAAAGCTGAGGCATGTTCAAAGAAGTTGAGAGCCTGAGGGCAGGTTTTGCAAAGTCTAAATAATGACTTGAACAGCACTGGTGAGCCACGGAATAGGACCAAGAGCATCAAAGGCCTCTTAGGGAGAAATGGGACAAGACAGTGGCTTCACAACAGTTTTGAGAATATGCACTGTTCAGGATCTATAATACCATAACTAATTAAAAAGGGTTTAATAGACATTACTCTCTGGGGGGGGGGGGTGGGAGGGTGTGTCATGTTACCAACAACATGTTGTCCTTTGGGAATATTCTGCATATTTGCAAGCAGAAATTTGAGTAACAGCCTCGGAAAAAGCCCTCCAGACACACTGCCAGGTCTCTGGAGCAATCTAGCTAGAAACATATACAGCCTCATCCAGAGAAAGGGCAAGATCAACAATTCCCTCTCAAATTAATGGGATTTTTGAGTGTTCAGCATCCCACAGCTGGCTAAGCCCTTTATGGAACAGCAATTGCAGATAGTTCTGTGACTTGGGTGGGGAGAGAAGCTTGTGATTGGCAACCTGAATAGTACTCTGTCCAAATGCCCATTCGGCTACTGTCTGAAGACAGAAATCCTGACAGTAATTGCTTGTTCATTTCTGAAGGGAAAATTACCAAGGATTCCAGTGGGATTATGCCTATGTTAGCAAGGACTTCAGGGTCTGAATTATTACTGATTATTACTGATTAAAAAATTCCAAAAATAACAGGGATACTCTCCAGCAAGATCAAATATCACAAGTACAAATTCAAATTTAATGTGACAAATTAAATTCTTACCAAAACGAACAAACAAACAAATAAACCCCACAACCCAGAAATATGAAAGGTAGAATATTATCTCATCACAATACTCAACAGGAATGAAAAGCAAGCACTGAGAGCTAGAAGAACTACTGTGAGACAGGAAGTTTGAAGCAGAATGCTTAAGCTCGAGAACAGAGGGATATAATGCTACTAAATGTAAATGTTAGTGTTTTACAGATATTGATTAAGTTAGACATAAGTACACGTCACATAAACCAATCTTCTCCTGTAACAGGATACATGCCTAGTGGAGACCCAGAAGATGTCATACAGTTTGAGCAGAGCAAGTCTTTTAATACTGTCTTCCTTGGCATTTTCATAAGCCGCCAGGGGAGAGAGACTAAAAGAAACACCGTATTCAAGGAGTTCGTATTAATGGCTCACTAATTGGAAATATACACACACACATATATATGTGCGCATACATATATCCTCAGTTAAGTATTTCCAGTATTCTTTCTAATGGCTTGATAAATAACTTTATTCAGTGAATTAAACAAATGTTCTAAGTGGAAAAGGCATACAAGGACAATGAAGACAACAATTAGTTTTCATGACAACACTGATAATGTTGAGAAACACTCCTGTTTAAAAAACCCCAACATCCACACAGCATTGTGAGTAAAGACTGCAAAAGGCATATCAATATGTTTTTTTTTTTAATTTAGCAGAAATAGAAAGCACATGAAAGAGCATACAGCTGATAAAGTCTACCCATAGTAAGACCACACAAAGCAAGGAGCCTAACAAAAATTGCCAGAAAAATATATCATCTTCTTAATTAGTGAGAACTTGTAACAACCCATGGGGTTTCAAGCAATACCAGAGAAACACAAATGTGAAAGCACAAGTGACAGCTAAAATTAAAGAAATAAAGAGGCACGAAACATATCTGTGTTGTCTTTCTTGCCTCCTTGTTTTCATGTTTGTTATTATATCCTGTAAACTCAGGAAGAAACTGTGTTATCCAGTTCATTGTATTTGGCCCAGGGTTGACCCAAGGTCACATGAAAGACAATGGTGTTGGTGAAAGTCTGGGAACAGCTGATATAACATTGTGTGGGGTTGCCACTAGCAAAACAGAGAAGAGGCTCAGTATGGAAAGCATGGCACAGCAATTTCCACCACTCCTTCCTCCCGCAGGGAAGAGCGTTTCCATCAGCCCAGCCTTTCTCCTCACTTGCCCTCCCTTGGGCTCCAAACACATTGCCAGTATGCATGTTCCACATTCCTCTGGCATATAAAAGAGATATTAATACATTCCTAGCATGGCATTCAGGGGAAATAGTATGCCCAAGAGATGAAATTATACTCCCAGCTCTCTCAAAGTGAATTACAGTTCATCGCTATCAGGAGATACAGGCAAGAAACATAGGAAGAAACATACTCACAGGGAATAAAGATGAGGTGTGGCTCATGAAACTGGAATTGAGCACAGCTTGTTTGAATGGCTGGTTTTAATTTATACCTCCTAAAAGCACCAATAAGCTTTGGAGATAATGCACTGGTGCCGAATCCCGGTGATGTCAGTGGGGCTGGAAGAGGGTATGTGACTTGCCCAGGCTGCACGCTCAGAGATAAAAGAACCGCTAAGTATCTGCTTAGATCAAGATCCTGTGGACCTTTAACTTCTACTGATTGACAGAAAAATGTCCTCTTGCATTAAATCAAAAGGGGCTTTGTACCACTTTGTGGGATAACTTAGTTACCAAGTATTGGACAGGGGTCCAGCTGCTGGAATGAGAGTGAAGTAATGCAAGGTTTTGCCATCACAGTTCTCAGGGAAGCCATGAATCTGCTGAATTGCTGCGTGACTCTTGTAACACCAAACTGAACTGCATAACCTAGCAAAACAAAACATGTCATATAGATTACTTTTACAGTGTGTTGCCTTACATTAGCATTTGCACAATAAATATCTCTCTGCTGTTTCATGAAGTTATACAAGAATGTTTGACGTCACACAGAAAGGCATGAAAACTGGTTTAAGGAAGAGGATTCATCTTCACAGGCTATGAAAAAGTCTCTGATAAGATCCATCAAAAGGAGTTGTTATGTTGGAGTTTTGCTATTAAACACAATGTAAATCGGATTTGGATTCAAATGAGGGGATTTTTTACAACACCTGTGGATGTTTTTAATTCCTGCAATATACAATACGTCCCAAGACTATATCTGGTAGTAGTCAGGGTTCTTCCTTTCCTGCCTCTCTAGTTTCTTTGGTAGTAACTGCTGGATCTCACTGACTTTCCATTCTTATTTCCAGATAACACAGTATGACAGAGGTTCCCACATCAAACACCTCAGGCATCTTTCCCTTCTCATCTAAAAGGGGTTTCTTCTAGACTGCAGTAACAACCTTTTCTTAATAGAATATAATCTGCTTCTTAGAAAACATAGGAAACAGAAAATTACTTGAAAAGTACAGTATAAAAAACTTATAAGCATTAATAAAACTGATGTAACTACAGTTTATCTTTCATGTTTCAATATTCTATACAAAACTGACTGGAAAATCCTGCTCGTTAACAGCAGTTGTTCTAAAAACAACAGCATTTGTGACTTACAAGCACTCGAGTTAAGGAACTAGAGATTTTTACAAGCAAGCCTTTGACATTGTGGATTTTTCAGTGGTTTTCCAATATTAAAGGGAAAAAAAAAAAAAGAGAGATCTACGAAGGACTTGTTAACTTTTTAAAGCAAAGTAACAGTATCCAAACCAAATAAATACAATTTTCATCTCATCTATCAAAACATACAGACAGCCAGTGGACAAAGTAGGCATGTATGATATGACACTAGTTCACTCATTTCCCTAATGCATCCCAGCCCACATGAGAAAAGCCTTCTGAGGCCCCACAACAAAAATTCTGTGTGATTTCTCACACAGAAAACCCTAGCACAACAAAATGAGTCTTGCAATGTGACCCAAAGGACACAAAGAAAGTTCTTGGCAAAATGATAAAAGATTGAATTTCCAAAGCTATGGCCCTCTAAACAGCATAGATTAGATTTTTGATTAAACCAACTATGAGATCATCTCCAGCGCAGAGCTAACAACTGCTATATTGTCATGCCAGGAGTATGTTGTTATTCACATTAGGGCAGGAAGACTTTCTACTTACCACTTAATATATTTTTATTTAAACATTACATAGCTGTAACACAAAACACGAAGAACCTAGTGCTGATGAGTGTGATGATCTCCGCACTCCTGGTCTCCACATCCAAAATGGCTTTTGGTCTTTTCAGGCATACCTAAAAAACACAGTCACTCCACTGAAGGAATGAGGTGATTTCTGAAGCAACATATTCCCGAAGTATTCAAAACTAGTTGCAGATAAAATTTGCACTTAGTAAAAAAATCCTCTTTTTTTTTCATGCTTTTATCTTGATTACAATTTTCTTTGGGACAGGTATTTTTTAATAAAATTGTCTTATTATCTTAACAAATGGGTTTAAATAGCATGTTTTTATTGCAGTTCTTTCTCTCTACTAAGAGACTGCCATAGGAGGTAGTGTAACAGTCATTAGAGAAATCACCAACCAAAATCAGTTTTACAGACATAAAGAAAAATGTTCTTCACAATCAAAATTATAGCTGAGTAGGAAAAAGCTGAACAAAATCTTGAAGTCCTTAACTGAATAGAAGATATAATGCGAGTGTACCTGGACTGAACTTCTTCTGCTTCAGTCTTCCAGTGATGTATACAAACCGGCAAATCAGATGCAGTATGATCTAAGAAATATAATGATCATTTATCCTACTGTTAATTTCCGAGAAATAGTGCTACTGGTTCAGAAAAATCAGGCAGCAATAATCCAAAGGCATAGTTTTACATTTAAATTCCATATTTTCTTAACTTGATACCCACATTTAATTAAAACATTGTCAAAAGGGCTGAGAATTTGTTTCATGCTAGTGTGTTTTCATCCATTTTCATCTCAGATCTTAAAGAGAACTGGGTTTCTGCAGCTCGAAGTATGTTCAAGTGAAGGCAGAGGCATCTGTGAGAGGTAGTGCAATAAACATTTCCAGGAGATACTATCAGAGTTTCTGTACTGTAACCCTATGCCAAACCTGTGCAGGTGGCACAGGATTAGGAAATGAAACGGATTTACCAAACAATGTGCACTGACAGACATCTGCCACCTCATTATGGATAAAGGGTAGTGAAGGATATTTTTCTCCTTCCACTGTGTCTTTCCATAAACTTGCTGTAATCATCAGTGATTTTTCTCCTGTGCAAGAAATGCAACTTTGTTTAAGAACAAATGACAGGTAAGAACCTGAAAGAGGATTGCTGGAGGTTGGGAATTTTTCCATCCTGTGGCTACAGATACCTTAACGAGCCTTAACGACTGGGTACTTAAGAGATAACGACTGGGTACTTAAGGGACAAAGACGCACTTAAGAGACTAAAAACATAGCCAGGTGTGGCAAGAGAAGAAAAAGGTGGCTGGCCGTGGGCAGAGACACACTTGTCCCCGGGACTTGTTGGAGGAGACAGCTGCTGTTTCTTCTTTCCCTTCACTGCTGCCGCGGGAGATCAGCACTGCCTGGTTTTTCCTCCTTGCTGGAGTCTCTGCTACTCTTTTGTTCGTCCGCTCGAGTGGACAAGCTCTGCCGCCCAGTTTGCTGCCCTGAGATTCCCTGCTGCAGCTCCGCTCGCCGTGCAGCCACCTCGCCCTCTGCTCCGTCCACCATCACCGAGGAGCTGAGCTCAGGCCACAGCGCCCCCTGCCGGCTGTGACCGTAACTGCACCAAAGGGGAGGGGTGGGGTCTGGCAGCTCAGAGAAAGCTGCCACCGGGTTTCTGGTTTGTTTATTTGTTATTGCTACTGTTATTGTTGCTTGTTTTCCTCGTTATAGATACGAGTAAAGAACTGTTATTCCTTTTCCCATATCTCTGCCTGAGAGCCTTTGATTTCGACCTTATACCAATTTGGAGGGGTGGGGGTCATATCCTCTAAGGCAGGTTTCCACCTTCCTTAGCAGACGCCTGTCTTCCAAACCAAGACAAGGATCCAAGTCACTGAACCTCTATAAACTCAGCTTCTACGAGATTTAAATTTTGAATCTTAAAGCCATGACACTATTCACTTTGAAGAACATGCCAATATTATGATTCTGTTCAGACGCACAAAGACTCCTACAGCTCTAAAAGCTCAGTTCATGATCCAGTTATGGGAGGGGAATACAAGATATACTGCATTTTGTCCAACCAGAGCAGGAATGCAGCAGTATTGAAATAGTTTCCTGGATGTGATCAGACACCATACCATGAGCAGTTAATGTCAAGTACCTGTACCTCAAAAAAGGTTTGATTGTCTAAGAATGACTGACAGGACTTTGGAAACTTTAAATATGTACGGCCTCATCAACATTTAATACCTTTTCCAAACAATAAAGCAAAAACGATTCAAAACTGACAAAGGAATTAAAAGGGGACTAGTGATGATGTCAGCATTGCTAACTGCAGTATCTAAATGGGTTTTATTTGATCCCTTTCCCATAAGTAATCTGGGATGGCATAGAAAAGCTCTGCGATGTTCCAAGTTGTGATACTTCAAAGCTCTGTGCAGTAGCAATCAAAGAGCATAAAAACATAAACTTGGATCAGCAGCTTCAGCTCAGGATGACAAAGATGGTCATCAGTAACCATGGATCAGAGACTGACCCTTGTAACTGCCTTCATCCTTGCATGAGAGCCTCTTCCCAGTAGCCAGACTGCCAGAAGAAGACATCTTCTACAAATCTCCACCAGGATCAAAATTCATTCTAATTCTTGTTCTCGTGGTGCTTTTCCCTTCAGAGCACCTGCTCTCTGCAAAAGCATTTTACTTAACACGCTCCTGTGGACTGACCACTGAATTAATCTCATACAAATGTTAATCATCGTTGCTAAAGCAAAAAGCAAAAGATGGAAGACTTCAAACAAAGCCTCACAAATCAGGAAGAAAAATAAGAAAATAAAAAAGGTCAGTTACAAATATTCCCCTTCCATGTGTGAGCTGAACTAATTTAAAGTACATATTCAAAAGAAATGTCTTGGTTTTACTAAGACCAGTGCAAAATAAATGGCTTTAGAGAGGACAATATTCAGGGATAGCCAGTAATTCCCAGTTTTAATTCATCACAATCAATGACAAAAAGATGTATCAGAATAGTCAGGTCTCCCTTTCTTCTAATTATTTTTCATTAAATGGATTAAACAGCTTAAAAAAAATACTGTGTTTGTTCACATTAGAAAACTCAAAACATATCTAAGGATGTTCTTTGCATAAGATTCTATAGCTAATTATAGTTGATTTGTAAGTTGAAATGTACTTATGTATTTTGAAATTATGTCTATTCTGCCCTCAGAAAAACACTGTAAGGCAAATATTCAATACGCCCTTCAGCCAGACCTAGAAATGAATAGGAATTTTGAGCTGATTTTGAAAGCTTGTCTCTGTAGGCACTTGTTCTGAAGGATGGTGGGTGTCATAAGTTCACCTGTGTAAAATTCCTGCTTGATAATGTTCCCATGTGGCTGCAGCTACTGCTTTTCTAATTTTTTTAACCCTCCTGATAAGAGTAACTTGTTGCAAACGCATCTAGCCTGAGCTGAGACTTTGCACATTTCATACCATTAGCCTACAGGGAGAATAAAGAAGAAGAAAATCCTTTCTTTGTTGATTTCATGCTGCAAAAATGCAACTATATCCTAATTTTTTAGCCTGTGTTACTTCCAGTAACTTTAACCAAATATTATTCCAGTAAGATTAGCCAAAAAGACATTGGTTGTTGTTTGGAAGGTTTTTTGGTTTTGTTTCGGGGTTTTTATTATTTGTTGGTTTGGGGTTTTTTAGAGGCCCAAGGCTTATTTGCAAAGAAGCTGTACAATTTTGCATTTAACCTTGCATGGAAGAGGTCTCCCAAAAAATAGGGGAATGGAGCAAGGGTTAAAACAATGGATGAAAAGTTTAGAGAAAAATGAGTGACCACAGGTTACTATAATTCAAATAAAAGGTAAAAGGTATTTCCTCTCAATAGAAAAAGATTTCTGCTACATCCCAATGAAAATTATATGGTATTGTATTTTGCTAAAACAAATAGTGAGCTAACGACCTCCATGGTTAAGTTCTAGTGTTTACACTTTCTTTGTACAAGTCATCATAAATTACATCTTATTAATAAAAAGATAACAAGAGTAAAGATGCTATAATTTTTTGCACACTGTATACAAATAATTTTTCAACCATGAAATAAAGGAAATGTGAAAGTCCAAAGCTCACCCATTAACTCCATATATTGAAATCCTATATCTGTATTTCCACATGGACTTGAGGCAGCAGAGCCATGCAAAGACAGGCACATACACTCCCCATGGCGTGTAAACACACACAACAACTTCCAAATGAACAGGCTAAAAGTAATTAATGGTTGCTATATTTATACCTTTTTTCTTGTAAACACTTATTTGAACACTTAATTTACAATTTTATATCACTCAAAAAAAGCAAACACCTCAATCTTATGACGATATCATCTCTAATTTCCTCATTCTTCATTCATAGAATCATAGAATAACCTGTACTGGAAGATATCCACAAGAATCATCAAATCCAGCCCCTGGGCCTGCACAGGACACCCCAAGAGTCACACCATGTGCCTGAGAGCATTGTCCAAACGCTTCTTGAGAGCCCAACAACTTTCTGGATGAAGAGCCTTTTCCTGATATCCAACCCAAACCTCCCCTGACACGTCTTCAGACCACCCCCTCGAGTCCTGTCACTGGTCACCAGAGAGAAGAGATTGCCTGGCTTTGGCCTCTCCAAGGAATCAGCATGCCACACACCTTGCCCTGATTCTCCCCAGACCTTTTCACTGCACTGGGGATGCTGACAGCCAGCATCCCGAGAACACCGGCGACTCCCACTGATTCTATTTGGCAAGAATGTAATTCTCCAGTTTTTCCACTCTGCAGAGGGATGCTACCTGCCTCTAACGCAGAGGGAGCCCATCCTTATACCATGTATTATCGGGTGATCCCAAATGGATCGGCACAAGCGATCCGAGTTCGCAGCCCGCGGGAGCAGAGGCACCCGGCGTTGAGGGCCAGGCGCGCAGTGAGCAACGCCACCTGGTGGCGGTGGCGGGAAAGGGAGCGCTGCTTCCCAGCGCCACCGCCGGGCACACCGCGCCGTGATTCCTTCAGGGATAATGTCAGCTGCGCCAATGGTACCCAGCGGGAAGCTGGGCTAAACCTCCGGTTCTAACCATCAGCTGTGTCAATAACCTTCCGAGACACTCACGATAATGTATTTGTTATTCCTCGCAGGAAACCTGAGTCAGTTCAGCAAGTTCCTAGTGTGTATCTGGCGTGAATGGTTGACCTGAATTCCAGGGGACAAACTTTAAAGATAGAACAAGTGGACAGGGGTTCTGCATGTGGAAAACTCGATGCCAGAAGTTCAATAATGTTCCAATTTGTCCTAGATTAGTCTTAGATCAAAGCCAAGTCATTTGACTGACTTCGTGTTGCCAGTATAAAGCTATTTTGTTGGCACCGGTTTGGGCTGTAAACAAGTGCTCACAGATTAGTCTGTGCTTTTTCAATGAATTTCTAGCTAGCGCTTAAAGCAGCTCTGTTTCTGTTTCAGCTTCCTGTCAGCAGAGCACCCACCCTTGTAAGATGTGATTTGGTCTCAAATGCTGATAGTGAACACAGGCGTCCAAAGGACTTCAGCCTTGCAGGACAGGGCCCACTCTTCTTGGTAGAAAGAAGTACAAGATTTGTGGGCACAACTGCTGTCATTCCCACATATTTTTGTTCCCCATTTCCGTATCTGCTGTTGCATCTCTGCTGCAACATCAGGGAGCTTTTCTCATGCAGAGTCCAGACGGATACTACATATTTGAAATAGCATGAGGAATTTGCAATGATGTTTGTTTACCAGCCTGCAGTTCTATGTCCTTATCTGAACCAAACTGCTCACGCTTCTGAATGTCAGGCATTGCTGCTCATCAGGAAGTTCTCTCCCCAGACAAGGCACATTGCTCCCAATTTAAAAGAGTTACCAAACACAATTGAAACATAACAAAGTTGGAACAGGCTAACAAAAGAAGTACAAAAATTATCCAAGGTCTTGCAATTCAGGTAATTTGCTATCTTCAAAAGGAAAGTCAGAGGGGAATAGGTTGATGTTCTTGCATTCCTATTTGAGAAGAAAAGGATAAAGGCTATTGAAATCAAGCAGATAAAATACAATGAATTTGTGGCTGGATCTGCAAAAATTAGAAATCAGAAGTGCATTTTTTCTGAGTGAAGGTAAATCATTCAACCAGACAATACACAGCTGCCATTGACTGTCTGTTACTTGAAATATTCAATTCAGTATTGGATATTCTTCAAAAAGACATATTCTATGATCCCAAACAGATCCTGAAGTACCATAGAAAGCACAGATTAATGATCTACAGCCTGAACTGTGCTAAGAGCCTGACTAGATGATTTTAACATTTTTTTGTCCTTCAGAATTTCAGAGTACTTTCCATTTTAGTACAGAGCATGTGAATAATTTCTTTTTTGTTTACTAATTTCATTGACTTCAACAGGACAACTGAATGGCTTAAATTTGAGTATGGGATTATGTGTAATACCGACAAGACCACAATTAGAATTGTAGGAGGTTACAGAAGTCTTTCTCTAAGTGAAGTTGATCATACAGCCGCTAAAAATCCTATAGCTTTCTCAAGAAGGATAGGGAACATTGCCCAGTTCTCAATGACTCTCAGGAAACCCTCTTTAGAGATGTGGATCTGCCTAACAGCTGAAAGTCAACTACTCTGTACAGAATCTGTTATAATCAGCCATTAAAAACACTTTAAAAGTAATAGAAACTTGGAAAGTTAAATTATGTTTCCATTCATCTGACTTCATTCCAAGTCTGTAATGCCTAATACACATCAGCTGGATTATATCTGAGACTCATTTTAACTAGTTAGCAATGTTCTAGAGGTCAATATAATTTTTGACCTGATGCATTAGAAAGGGGAGATTTATAAACAGTATTGACTAGCTTATACCTAAGACAACACATCAAAATTATGCCATGCTCTTTCTCCAATTCTTTCTTGCTTTCTACAAGTCTTTTATAGAGTACGTCATTTTATGCTACCTAAGTCTCTCATTAAGAGTCTTAGAGCTCTTCATAGGTTTACTGTCTTCTCTACAAATTTCACCCATAAGTAGGAATTAATCTGCCCCAGGCTGGAGTCCAAGTACCATGTTTTACACCCCTCATCTTGCAGGTGAGTCCCACAGTTGCCAGAGCGACTTTCTGTGTATATCAAAATCCAAATTGTCTGCCCTTCAGGGCACCTGCTACTGCAAAATAACTAAACTGCAAAAATAAAAAAGTCCAAGCACATACATAGAAGTCATTTCATCAAGAAAACGCAGTTTTAAAAACTGCATTTTTGTTATTTTAAATACTTCTCTATGCAGCTTACCTCACTTTTAAGGAGGCACAGAAAAAGCAGCAAGGCATGACAGTAGATACAGTGGATGTGTACATGTATTTAAATACATAAAAGCTCCATGCCAAAAATCTCAGAAAGGGTGAAGAGGAAGACCTTCTAGTCTTCCTTGTAAAAGAAGTGTGAAGAATAGATTCCAGTCACTTTGCAGAATAATCCTAGCTGGTACTGCAGTATCTGAGGTGGATTTCACATTTAAAGCAAGAATACAAATCCTTTGCCTGACATAGTAACATACATGTATATATATATAGACATGTGTCTGTGTAACACACGCACATCCCATGTGTGCTTTTTTTTGCATTCACAGGGCATTCTGCATGGATTTCCTCTCTCCTTGCCTGAAAACTGACCAGACACCTGGGAACATCTACACACTGACCTCAGCAAACTTTGCACAGGTGTCTCAAAAAGCACTATGGGACAATCTGAATTCCAGAATTATATTGCTTTGAGTGGTTTCCAAGAAGGCAAACAAGAAACATTTTTTTCTTCCTTGATCACAGACAATTCTGAACCTTTTGGGAAAGCCTTTGAACTCCCATTAAATGTGATCTGTTTAATGTTTGGATCTGTCAAAGGAGAGGCAGTCAGATAAACTGGGCCAATGTTGAAATGAACTTGCTTCCAACACCTCTGCAGTGTAATCACATCTCCCTGAGCACCTCTGTAGATAATTATTGGATTAGACATTCAAAGAGGTGATTGACAAACAGAAATCAGGCAAATAAAGATAACCTACCCTTTTTCTAGGCATCGAAATGGATTCAGACCTACAAAAAAGGAGCTTTATGTGTTCCACTGCCTACCATAAGTATTAAACTCTTCATGGCTGACATGTCTTTGGAGCTGGAAACTGTTGGCAAAACATTTCTTGTTTGTCTCTCAGTCTAGGAAAACGAGATATTTTTTCTATATTAAAGCATTCTGAAATGAGTCATCTAAAGCAGTGTAACCTGCCTTCTCCATTTGGTAACAATAGAGCAGACATCAATTTTCAATCTTATCAGAAGTCACCAGTCCCTAAGTATTAGTGGCGCCTACTGAATTTTATCCAGCAACCTAACAGAAAACATCTGTTCTTTCACATCACAGTAAATCAATAGATTAAATCAACATTCTCTTTTCTCCTTTATTCTATTCATTAAAGGCATAGGTTTTCTTTCATTTTTCTTCTATTTCTTTTAATAACTCACTTCTCCTTGCAAGTCAAATCCTAGTATATTATAGAGATTTCTATGTCTCTTTCTGGGCATACTAGGGGAGACATATATCTATGCTCCAGCAAAAGACAAGCAGAAGAAATTATTTTGGAGGGACATATTTACAAAGAGCTTGGGAAAATTATACCTAGTATTTGGACCACAGCCCAGCAATATCTAAAAAAACTCACCCAAACATTGTTTACTTACTTTTCTGCCTTTTTCCAAGTCTATAATTCACATTACAAAATGTGATGCCATTACTGAAAAATCCACCTCTGATCTCATACATTTCACCAAAGTGCTAAAACATCAAAACTGTCAAGTAAGATGTGCTTTGTGGAGTCACTCACATTATAACACTTACTTAGTTCAGTTTTGAATCTAGTACTGAATTCTCTATGTTTGCATACATCATCCCATCAGTTTGTATCATCCCATCGGTACTGTACATCAGGTTTGCACCAGAACATTCTAAAAGATATAACCCAATATCCAATATGCTTATAACTGAAAAGCACTCTTCACTTAAATACTAGGCAAAACTAGGCACTTCTGGACTAAGAGGGAGAGAGACATTTAGGCAGAAGTGATAAAAAAAAAAAAGAGCTGAAAGAAGTCATTCTGCTGTAAACAGCAGAATTAATATTAAAAATTATTACCAAGGAAGCAGAACTGAGATTTTTTTTTCCCACTTGCACTAATGTTAAATATGTCTAAATATAGCCAAAGTATTAAACTTTTTTTACTGAATAAATATCTCCAGGTAAGAACCTTTACTATTAAAACTGAGGAAAAAAACCTTTATGTACACAGTTTTCTTCTTTCCTCTTACCTGTGGAGATCTCACATTGTTTATGCAATCTAATATAAAGCCAAAATATGATGGAATGTAAATGAACATACCTACTTTTGTTCCAATAGGTAAATGTAAATAAAACACAGGAGGGCCATGTTTGACTTGAGCTGAAGTGATGTTATATTTGTGATATGCATTGCAAAGGTGTTATGAGAGTTTTATTTCCTTGTGTATGAGAAGCTGATAAACAGAGCTGGTCTACAATAAAGCAACATATACAAGAATATGAAATGCCTTAAATCATCCAGCAAGGACAAATCCCTGCCTGATCTAGATAACATGGGTTCCGCTGGAACTCTCCGTAGTACATTGTGTATGTAACACAACCTGGCAGCAGCTTCTGCATAAAACCAGAAATATGGGAACAGGGCAGTATTGCATCCAGTGCCTCACAATGATTGAAATCCAGCTTTTTGCCCCCACGTCATGACTGAATTCAGTCACAGCAAATCAAAACTCCTTTTTGGGTCTGTAAGAAGGGCACAATGTAGCAAACTCAGAACCACCTTGTTTTCGATTTTTCTGTCAATTTAGCACAGCATCATGAGAGTCTTGTCATTGGGACTATTGGCTGTCAGTGAGCTGCAGCTTGAGGGAACTTCTCCCCACATTATGAGGTGAGGATTAGGAGAATTTTCACTGGGGAAAAGAGAATTATTGCTGGAGATTAAATTTAATATGGTGTCAAGGCAAAAAGAGATGGAAATAAAGAAACAGCACTTAGGAAAAGAGAAGAAGCAGAAAGAAGTAGAGAGAGCAAAAAAATTAGAGAAGTGGCAGCTCACAGCCAAGCAAAATTTTGTCTAGAATGGTGCAACAGCTGAGCAGCTCAGACTTGGGGACCTTGTCAGTCAGGAAGGGAACTGATTTAAGTGTCATCCGATGAATCACAAAACAGCAAAGTCAGTCAAAAAGTGGGATATTGTTACTTTCTATCTCAGTTCCTGTGAAAAAAGCAGATTTTCTTTTTTGAGATTTCTCTTTGTTAGCTATTAAGAAACTATAGCTCACTTGCTACTGAATAAAAATCATAAGAAACATGGGGACCAAAGAACAACTGAAGCAAAACTCCATAAAATAATTAAACCTCAGACCTACCCAAAGGCTGACATCAAATGTGTAAAAGTCGTTGATAATTCTGTGTCTCATGGGAAACAGAGATTGATGAAACACAGCTGTGTTCACAGCAACTGATGGCATACATCATCATTTCCACAGCATTCACATTAAATTACTTAGCAGCTATAGTGCCAGTATAGATTATGGGATAACCCAGTTCTTTCTTTTAATCTCAGGCATCTGGAATTTCAGGGTCAGAGGAACCTTTCTTCCTTCCCCCCCTTTTTTTTTAAGTCAACATAGATAAAATAGTAATACCAAAGGCATGAGAATACCAAGTCTCCTCTAAGCAATATATATTCACATTGCACTCAAAAATAACTTTTAGAGTAATCCTTAATTTTAATATATATTAATATCCAACCACAGAAGCACAGGAAAAGGGAGAGAAGCTTAGACTAATACGAAGTTCAAAAAATATCCTGTAGAAGTATTGGCAATGCAGCATCCTTCTATATGAACCACAGCTGTGCAACTTGCCTATTTTCTTTACATTAACAGAGCTAGGAGCCTCATACCCTCAGACAACCAGCTGAACTGACAGAAGGTCAAGATATCCCTTCTAACCAGAACTAGATGGTAGTTAAATGCCAGACCATTCTGGACCACATTAAATTGATCCTGGAATCACAACTGAGATGCTTAAACACAGGAACTTGAAGCTCCAAGAGATTTGGCTGAAATCTAGCTGATGTGATTAAAACTGGACAAGTTCTGTGCTTGCCAAGAATTCAAAGATAGCCTCTGTATCTAAAGAACTTTTACTTGAAATGAGATGGCATAACTAATAAGCACTGTGATTCTACTGTGTTTAAAAAAAAAAAAAAAAAAAAAAAAGCAACTGGATGTACATTTAAACAGGATGCCAGACTAAGAAAAAGAAATCCCTGTATTTAGAGGTTATTGTTCTCAAAAATTGAACTCACCATGATACCTGAAAGAGTAATAATATAAGGGAGCAGTAAGAAAGTAAAGAGAATGTCTTCCAAAACTGGCAAGGGGTAGTTTAATCTAAATCAGAGTGTAAAGTGTGAATAATAAAGATAAGAAACTTGGGACATTCACTGGACTAATCTCTATAAACTAGAAGCAGCCCCAGGAAACCATAAGAGTAAAGCCACTTGACCATGTTATTGGTTTTATGAAAATAGGTTCCAGAAAACCCACAATTCAGACATGTACACATTTCCATGGCATATGTTCTACAAAATCTGAGTTTCCCACCACTTGATTTTACTAAATTTTGAGGTGATTGTTACATTACAGCCTTTTTTTTGTTTTCCTGATGCAGGTTGTTGAGGGTTTTTTCACTTGTTATCAGCTCCATTTGCAATAACATTTTTGTAAACTATTTAGGAAAGATCATAAACCTCCTAATTTAACTACTAGGTGGTTCAGTAATAAAGAAGGTAAACATTTTCACCTAAAGTGAAAATTATGAAGATCACTAAAGAAGCTTATCACTCAAAGCACATTCTGGTTTGTTGTTTGGTCATTCCATTTGTGTAAAGGGTGTTCACATTTATGAGTATCATCACAGTATCAAACTACAACTCACTGTCCTAAGCCTAACAATTTTAGAACATTTCATATCAAATAAGTAAATACTCTGAAGTCCCATTCAGCATCACGTTTAATGCCCTCAATCACTTGAACAAAAAGAAATAACTAAAAAACACCAGAATATATTGTATTTCTTGAAACTTTGTTTCAAGATATTTTTGATAACACCAAATGTCTGTGGCCTCACTGGTTACAGGCTGTATTTTATTTATTTCTGAAAAAAAAAGAAGCGCAAAAAACTGCATAGCACTGCTACAATTTGAACTTCAGATCTGATAACATCCCACTCCAATTTTTGTTCTGAACTGAGAGCCCTTTGGTGCTCCAGTACATCAGTTAGGAAGCCGCAATAATTAATCCTACACAAGCATACCCCAACAAACAGCCCTTCCAGCCAAGGATGGCCAGATGGCACCTGCTTTGCACAATTCATCACCTATTGTAGTAGGTCTGCTTGCAACAAGACAGAACCAGACAGCAAATAAGAAGAGAGGAAAGCGGAGCAAGAGTCCGGCACTGTCTTCTGGGGTGTCTCAGAGAGAAATGAATACAACTGTTGAACACATGTAATTTATTCCCCTTCACAACATCACACAGCAAACTACTGTTAAAGGCAGGACTACTGAGGGAGGAAAAACAAGCAATTCTTTCAGGCCAGCTGAGATATTCTCCAAATAGGAAGAGAGTGCCTACCTGGAAAGTACTCTGAATGTTGGGGTTTCTTCCAGTCTTAATCACCTGAACAAAATCATATACTGTAACTAATCATTACAAGGCAATGCTTCATCTGCCTTAGCCTGTCTCAGTTGTCCCAGGGCATCCATGAGCCCAAATGGTCTAGGGGAGCCAGAACACATTCCATCACTCCTTGAGAACAAAATAAACTCATTGACCTATTGTAACTGTTTGCGTACATCAGAAAATAGAGCTCTGCACAGCTGTCCTCAGAGCGAGAGGAAGCAGCCTGGACCATTTCCCAGGCTGGGTGGCAAGTTTTTACACTCTCCAGTTTAGCCAGGTTCCAACGTGTCACAATGACATTTCTGTTTTCTGTTAAGGCCAGATGTCTTTTTTTTTTTTCCTTTATCTTCTATGTTTGCGTAAACACCTCTCTTTCCTAGGAAATTTGTGCAATTATTTCTCTACCTGAAATATTTGTCCTGTGTGAAAAGGCACATTTCAAGTCCCTAAATCCCTATTCTAATCAGGGGTCCCAAATTTTGGTTTATGCAAGTGGTAATTAAGCCTTATTGCACTGTGATAAAGCCATTCAGTAGTCATACAACTCCGTAGCAGCCTCCTATATGGCTGGTTTTAAGTGCGGTTGTTGTTCTGTTGGTCAGATGCAATTGCAGAGCCTGGGGAACAGTGATGTATAGCGGTAGGCTGTATTTTTATTTTTAATTCATTTTTGATCCTCTGGTGAGCTGTAGCAGAATGTGTATTTGCTGTTTTAGTTAGGCTGGGCTGGACTCCAACATTAGAAATATTGATTAAAAAGGGGAAATTATTTTCTGCATCCATTTTTTGCTGTGCTTCCTTGTGCTGTTGGAAATAACAGGATTAAAATTAAACATAACTGACTGAGGGTTTGTACTTCAGAGTAATTTCTCCATGTCTTGCATCTTCAGTGCTGTTACTCCAAGGACTGAAGTGACCACAGCCAATCCAACCTGTGTTTGACCACCCCAGCAGAAAACTCCTTTAAAGATCTTTGCAAAAGGTGATAGAAAAATTGCAAAGACCATTTGCCTTTCCTTTCTTGTAGCATCAATCACAGTGCCTTTCTATGTTTCCCAGGATCAAGTACTTGCCTAAGAAGTTACTGTATTTCTTAAATAGCTGTAGCTTCAACTTCATCTGCCTACACTATAAGCCTACATGCCTCAGATGAGCCCATGAGCCAAAATACCTCCTCACCTCCTGCTACCCACAACTTGTTCGACCACAGGACATAAAAAAAGAATGCAAAAGTTGATCACCACTACTATGAGTGACCACAAGCAGCACATATTCTCTCCTCATCCTGTATCTTGCATACCTTAAGCCATGTCTTTGAGAAACAAGCCATGCAGCAGCTATACTATCTATTTTATTCTTTCTTCTTAAAAAGGAAGCATGGAAGCAGGTGACACTTTACAACAGTATTTCTGATATGCAAATGTCTGCAGGGGCAGCTCACTTGGGTGGGCTGCCTCCAAGATGGGAAAATCCCCAAGACCAGCTCTGGAGAGGCCACCAGTGCTTACACAGGGAGCAAGACAGCAGCAATGGATATTACAATAAATGCAATGGAAATTTCCCCCTCCTCCCCTAAGCATCTGTTCTGCATGTGTCAAACACATCTTCTTTGTCTCTTGTCCAGCAACATGTGAACGAACTCGAGTTGCCTCAGGGAATGAAAGGATACAAGAGAAGGCAGCATAAAGAGTTGTGCTGGAAGGATAAAAGATAACAGCCTGTCAAACTGCAGCCCTTTAAAGCTTAACACTTTCTTTCAAATTTGCTCTCACACTGCTATCTACTGCCAAAATATTACAAGTCTGTGACCCCAACTTACATTTACTGCTTCTTATCAAGACAGTTCATATGAAAAAAAAAGTAGAAAAAGTACATGTATAAACAGAAAAATTTAATTGGTTAGTTTGTATCATAAATATCATGAGATCTGTTCAATTTTTAGCAATCACAACTATGCAAGACTCAGGCAAATATTTTCTTTGGTCACTTCTTTGGAAAAGTGATTTTATTAGTTCCCACACATGCAAACTTTCCTCAGCCACCTCAAAAAGTTTCAATTCACAGTTTAACCCTGATAAATTCAAAATGCCAAGTCATCAGATATTGTGTAGTTGACTGTCCCGGCCACCTAATCATGTAAACTTAATCCAATTTCATGTAGAATCAAAGTGCAATGCAAGATCACTCAAAAACCCCATGAACTTATATATTTTTGGTTTATTTAGCTCAGGGTGTCCCCACAAAAGAGCTGTGTAAATGTTCTCAAGCTCCCTGTAACAGAGTTGGCTTCAGGAAAGTACATTTAAGTCAGAGCAGGACAACCATTGAAAAAAAGCATGTCTATTAACAACTAAAACATATCAGCACAGTATTGTAACAAGACCATGTTGGATTAAGATCCAAAGTCCTGAATAAAGTGCTGGTTTTGCTTGGCCCAGTTTTTGCTAGTTGGGGG
>VZRN01004646.1:198193-222731 GCA_013397935.1 Dasyornis broadbenti | reverse complement strand
ACCCCCCACCCCATGCCTTGTTCCCCTGTGCAGCTACTGGGAAGGAGGGAGGGGGATGAGCAGAGAAACAGTGTCTTTGAAGGTTTTATTTTACTTCTCATTTACTCCTCTGACTCTGTTAGCTAAATTAAATCACCTTTTGCAACTTAAGTTAGTCCTGTTTTACCCATTTAAATGCATCTTCTCCCAGGGTTCCTTATCTCAACTCATGAGCCCTCTGTGTGTGTGTGTTTGTGTGTATGTGTGTTAATTTGTGTGTACCTGGCATTTAGCCAGCGTCAAACCACCACATCCTTAAATAAGATAATTGGTTGGTAGCCTTTGTCTATACTGTCATCCTGGAGTCAGCCTCATGCTTCGAATTCACAGTGCAAATTTACCTGAGTTTTCAGACTGTAGCACAAGTTAAAGCACTAGCATTTCAGACATTGATTTGAGTAATTCACAGAGTTTCTCTAAACAGTTTTAATCAGGGGAAGAAAAAATGGTCTGAAAACCTTTCTTTTATCACTCCCTGGCAAGAAAGGTGACAAATGCACATCCTGAGGGACATGAACCATGTACTGAGATGAAAATCTTCAGCTGCTTCACAAAAGAATTAGGAAATCTAGTACACATGCCTGAGATGTAAAAACAGTGGCACAAATTTTTAAAATTACCAGCTAATTGAATCAATGAATATACTTGCATTTAACTCTATACTACAACTGCATTGAAATGTCGGCCAAGTCACTTCTCACCTGGTGACTTAAACAACCCTGAGACAGGATAAATATTTCAGAGCCTGAGAGGCATCTTGCTTCAGTGAAGTGGTATTCAATTAGAAGTAATGCAAATTATCAGTAAGAGAAGCACTCCTGAGGAAAGCAAAAAAGTGAAGGTGATGCTTAAAACATCGGATAACCAGAAGCCAAGACGAGTCAGGAGAATAAAAGCAAACAGATTTATCTGTGGCCTTCAAGGTACATTCAGGGCAAGCAAGGTGCCCCCATGGGGCTACACCCAAAAATGCACCCCGGGCCATGCGCTCTTCCCCTTTTATAATTTCTGTCATATTAGCATATCAGCCCCAGTTCTCCAATCATACCCTCAGGTGACGATGGTAACTACCCCAGGCCATTCCTTCTTCACTAACTGTTGTTTACATATTTTCGGGGTCCCAAGGAAACAAGGTGTCCTTGAATTCTACTGTTTTAGCTAAAGCTGATGGGAACAGAGGTTTTTACGTTTTATAAGAAGCACAGAACTACACCAAGTTACAGATACATAAAGAGCAAAAACTAGGCAAAATTCCCAGGCATCAAAGGAGCAGTGGAGACAAAGCAGGAATTTGGGAGAAAGACGATTTGGAGAGCTAAGACGGCAAGTGAAAGAAGAGCTGCTTCCCCCCCATACCCTTATATCTAGCTGTCCCATGTATTCTTTGGCTTCACACTCAGGATTGTCAGGGGACAGCACTGGCATATAAGATACACTGGTGTTGCTGGGAATCATCCCTCTTCTTGCTCTGTCTGCACCTGGAGCCTGCACAAGCTGTATGAGAGACTAAAAGTTTGGCTGCTTCTCACACGCCATTTCTGGCAAAGGTGGGTGTAGTACAGTAATACCAGTTCCTACAGAACCACCTGTGGCCCTCCTGGTGCACCGACAGAAGAGCACCCAGCATGTGTCTGAGATCACCTGGTGCATTGACAGAAGAGCACCCAGCATGTGTCTGAGATCACCTGGATCCTCCATTCTTCAACTGGCATGTCTCCTCCTCTCCTCACAGAGACCACCCAGGAGCTGACTAACAGGAAAATCTATTAGCTGCTGCTCACCTGGTCTGGATTTTAAAAGGTGAACAAGAGGGTACATTTCTATTACAAATCCCCCATGCTCTCCAGTCCCGTGGACTGCTCCATTATTGCATTTCTTGTTGAGCAAAGATCCACATTTTGATATTGTGCATGATGGAAACTCTCTTGGCTTTCTGGAATTCATTATAACCTTGGTCCACTTCAAGCATACTGGTAAGCATGAAACAATAGAAAGAGCCTTCCAACTGTCACCTTGCATTTGTCATCAAATGTGGAATATTATGGAAAAACTTTCAAGAGGTGAAATATATACCTTCCAAACTTGCAAAATAACCAAAACATCACTTCATCATGTTTAACTAACTCTCAGGTATCTCCCTACACTATTTACACTGACCTGCAGCTAGCTGCAGTCATCCAGTCAAAGGGTTTTAAGCTTTATCAAGGGTCAAATCCATTCAACCAAAAATTCCAGTAATTTCGATATTATTACTTTTGCAGATAATACATTTTATTACACCGTGATAAAACATGCATCTTAGCAGCATATATGCCATCCACTTAGCCTGCAGTGCGTCTTTTAGTACAGTGTGGATACTTAAATTTAGTAAATTGTACCAGCTCTCTGAAGTTTGAACAATGGAAGTTCTCAAGTCTGTTATACCACCTATGCAAAAATCTGCATTATTTCATCTGCGATACTATCAAGACTGCTTTCTAGATACTTGAAATACAGCCATTGGCTCATGTTCTGAAGTAAAATATAGGTTTTGCTGTAATTTAAAATGTGCTTGTTAGAATATGTTTCAAAGTTTAATATATGTGTTAGTTATAATACTATTCTCTGTTTTAATGCAGTGGAGTGTGCATTGGCTGAAACCCAGCAGGGAATTTGCGGCAATTTCTGCACAGCTAGAATCACCAAATCAACTTTAAGTGATCTGCATGGTCAGTTAGATAAAATTAGTAGCCATATAAAAATAGTAAACAATTGATTCAGCAACTATTCCTCATGTAATCATTTTTGTTATTAAAAAATAAAAGTATTGCTGCAAGCCTTCTTT
The DNA here is from genome assembly GCA_013397935.1 of Dasyornis broadbenti. Classification (NCBI taxonomy): domain Eukaryota; kingdom Metazoa; phylum Chordata; class Aves; order Passeriformes; family Dasyornithidae; genus Dasyornis; species Dasyornis broadbenti. Next base: position 219,868 of record VZRN01004646.1, on the reverse strand, counting down.
TGTTTGTTGTTTTTCTGTGGTATAGAAGCACTAAAATCAAGTCTCTGCCTCTCAGTAATAAAAGTATAGGCCTATGTATCTACATATTAATACTGTAACATTTGAAGGTTCTGAGTCTTGGCTAAAATGAGTCCATCTGTTGTGCTTCAAGTATGATATTCTCATAAAATACAGATGCAATAAGAGATGTACTTGCAGTCTCATGGTTTGGAGTTCAAGAAAAAAAGTCAAGCTTTCTGCCTTGAACAAAAAAATATCTGAGGCAAACCAACTAAGCACAAATGGCTTATCTTTTGATGTTCCTGGATCAAGCTTGCTTTGCTGGCATGTTCAGAATCAAAAGAAACATCCTGATAATGAGACATAGTGGTTTTGCGATCTTTTTAGATTTCCTGCATTAACATTAATGAAATAAAGAATGCAACATCTGAAGTCTAAGGTCTTCATTCTTGCATAGCACATAAAAAAAAAATTCCTTTGTGGTCAAAAGAAAACTTTATTTTTTAAAAAAGAGAGAAGTGTCTTATACATCCCTCAGACAAAAACCTTATAAACTTGTTTTGTGACATGCAAACCTATTTCTCATTAAGTTTAATGTTTTCTACTTGCTTTCCTCATCTGTTTACTAATGCTCCATTTATGTGAAAATTCACATAAATGTTCAGGCCATTTGCATTGCTCATATCCTCAGAACCTGAAGCTGACATGACACATGGGTATATACTGACCACTACACAATAATAATTTCACCTGTTGCTTGTATATTTATGATCCTTCTACAAAAGGAAGTCTTCTTAACAATTCTCTAATTCCTTGACCTCACAGAAAAGTTGTTTTGGGAAAAATAAAATCTAATTAGTAATCTATATCAGATGTGGTTTTCTTTTCCTGAGTATCAACAGTGAAAACTGTCTTCCCCTCAAGTAAAACAGAGTTGGAATATGACTTTGGCAAGTCCCACTGCTCTGTATATCACCCCTGAACTAATTTCAGAGGAGTCGCTATTTCTGGTTTCTGTTCATTCCTGCTGTTGAAAACACAACTGTTCCAATTTTAAGAACAGAAACTAAACACCAGCAATTTAAAAACTAAATGTTTTTAGAAATGTTGAAAGCTTTCAGTGCACTGAAGCACTTCGACATGTGCACAGCTTTAAAGGCTGGATTTGATCGCATTGGTTTAAAACGGAATTTTTCCCAAACTGGAACTTTATGTAACTTTCCTCTGATGTGAGTCAGAAAAACACCTTCTTTGACTTCAATTTAATAAGATACAGGAAGTATGTGCTTAAAGGCAGTACCTTCTTAGTTGGTCCAAGAAGGCAGCCAGTCCTAGCAAATAAGCATTCCTCATTGTTTAATGAGTTTATCTATGCTGGAGAAAGAAATCACGGCTTTGTGTGCAGCTTTGAGAAAAAGGGTTCTGAGTGCTACCATGGTCTGGAGGAAGTGTGTGAACCTCCTGTTAGCCATCCAGGATGTCACAGGAAAAAATGGGGCCACAGGCAGTTTTCAGTCTCAAGCTCTCTTTGAACACACAAGTCAGCAATAACAGGCCCAAAGAACCTGTGATCTCTATGATCTCACCTATTCTGACAGGAAATTAAACCCACCAGGGCAAAGTTACCCTCTCCAAGCACATTTCAACTAGTAAAACCATTCTGGGTCAGTTTTATCCATTATAATACCTACCAGTGACACATTTGAGCCTATACTGGGACCCTAAAATTGGATTTGCCATCTTATTTAACTACTCCTCATTTTTACTCCTTCTTTATCCCCTATACCTATCAATTTTGCAGTCAGATATTATTCTGAGGAGGGTACAGACTTTGAAATGCTCAAATTGGAAAAACAAATATCTTCTTGTGTTTGTTTTATGATTATGTAAATTATCCTCACGTAGGTTTTTTATATTGAAGTATAAGACACACGAGATTTGAGAATAGATGTTAGTTACAACTGCTTCACCAAATTTAAAAAGCAAGTCAAAGGACTTCTACAGAATTTGCAATTTTTTTTGTGTTATGTTTTCTAAGAAAAGTATTTTTCTCTTAGATATCAAAACATTTACAGTCATAATAGATGGTATATGACCACTGACAAGACATGCTGAAAAAGGAGCATCACTCTTTATACTTTTGGTTTAGTTACTTCATCATTCCTGATAAAGTCTTATTTTTGGGTATCTAATTTCTAAAAGCTCATGCCTGCATAAACATTTCAGCTTCTTATTAATATAGCTGAGCTTATTCCTTTTTATCTTAATATATTCAGTACCTCAGAAGGCGCCACAGCTGGAATGCAGCTCTTGGATATGATCTAAAGTGCTTCAAAGGGAATGAGAGAGGTCAGCATGCCTGAAAGAAAAGATATCGCCACTGTCAAGGACCAAAGAGATTGTGACAAGATGGGGATACAGAAATTAATATAGAAAACCAGGGGCAGAACTTTAGAGGTTCTAGTGGTAGCAAAGTTAAAATTCTTTGCTTTCTGAAAAGGACCCATGGAGCATATTCAAAAAACAGAAAAAGCCTTCACAAGAGACAAGTGAAGTCTGATAACTCACTGCAAGGCTACAACAAAGAGATTCGTTACAGAAACATAATCAGCTTAGGTAAAATAAAAGCACTTTGTAAATCAATATTATTTCTGAGAAACAGCCCACACTGTTTTTGTCAAGCTAAAACATTGTCAAGTTCTGGCATATTTGAATCGTTAATTGGGCTGCTTGTGTGTATGTATTTAGCCACACTAGAATTAGTGAAGTACTATAGGAAAATGCATCTTGCAAAAGGAAACGTAATGCATCAGGTTTTTTCAAAGTAATATTAGTAAACCAGTGTAAATGAAATCAGCATTTGCTTCCAGTTTGCTCAGAGGAAACAAAATTCTAAACTTACTAAGTTCAAAGGAAATCCGGAAAGGAAAAGGTCTAATGAAAAGGAATGTTTATATGGAGTTTCAAGTAGTTTGTGTCCATATACAAATAGTTGTTCAGGGATTATTGTTAATGAAAATTCTTCTTATGGAGTTCAGCCTTCGTAACATCTTTCAATTTTCCTAAAGTTAGCCGCATCCAGAAAAGCAAGCATTCCAGATGTTTTTATGATGCAGACAGACATCTTATAGGTGAGGTCACCTCATCCATTTCAGTTCTGCATGTTGTGAGCCACATTGTTCCTGTCCCAGTTATTTCCCTACACACACGACGTTGAGCCCCTTTCAGGTAAATAGTAAAAAGCAATGAAAACGAACCCACATTTCCCACATTAATACTTTATATAATCCAAATATCCACATACTCACAACATTAACTCACTATCCTTAGCATGGACAACAAAATTTCACCTAACTCTGTGAAAACTTCATGTAACAAATGCTGATTTTGATAGTCAAGTGCAATGACAGGCTGGCAAAGATTGGTCAAGGACAGACAAGACAGCGGAGTCTTTTTGTCATGAGTGAATCAAGATAACATCAGTCATGAGGGCTTAACACACAAAGGAACATGCGACTGGTACCATCAGTGACCCAGAATCTACACGGAAGAGACTACAATTCTGGAAGACCAAATATTCTACTTTCCCCATTGCTCCACTGGTTTAGTCCTTAAACAGATTTAGGGTATGTCATCCTCCAACTACAGGCAGATCCTCCTTGGCCCTTGTACCCAAGCCCATCCAAGTTTATTCATTATTGATGTGATGCATGTCTACTGCACCTGGACACTGGACTGAGTTTGTCATTCTTCTGCTAGTCGGCATCCTCCAAACTACATGTATGTTTCATATTATAAAGGAAGACAGATTAATATTGAAAACAGGCTTTCCAAAAGCCTGTGTAAGTACAATCACTCTATTAATATCAGACACTTGGAAATTTGACAAAACTTCATTAAAAAAGAAAATTATCAAAGAGGCTGGTCCTAGTCAGAAACTGCATTAGCAAGTAAAGTTATGCCAGCAAAGTTCAATAAATATATACAAGACCAATACATTAAACAAGTTGCTAAGCATTAAGTATGAAAATAAAAATATGTAGCTTAAATCCTACACACAGAAATAAAAACTTGTTAGAAAATGTTTTAGAGTAGTTTTCAATTTAATTTTCTATTAATTTAATCTAATTCAACAATTGCAGCAATAGATTCTTTGACTTAGAGACCTCCAAAAAATCTCCTTTACAACAGGTCTTACTAGTTATCAAATACTATTTTTGGGGTGGATGTCCTTCTCCAATAGTGATGAATTGTGGTAAAGCAGTACAACACACAATCCAGATTCAGGACACATCAAAAGTTTCTGTCGAGGTTCTTTGCCTCATGACAAATCCATACTTGCTTCTCACATGATGACTCAAGAGACACTGAATGGACATACTTTTTTTACCCTCTGTCCTTCTAAGACAGAGTAGCTAAAGTCAGAGCAAATCCCCAACACTGTCAGGTGGTGAATGGAGACTGCAAAGCATGCAGTCACAGATATATAGATATTTCCAGCAATGGCCTCATTGCAGCTTGTAGAGAATGGGAACTTTTGGAACTGGCACTGAACCATCAGAACAGAGGAAGCCTGAACACATCTCCACAAGTAACCTTTGCGAGGCTTTGCAGTTCCCCTCCTGCAAACAATTTCTATGGGGAGAACATTCCAAGAGCTTCAAATTCATGGGCCAGGTCCTTCTGAATGGTGTGACTGGTAAAATGAGTCTGATTTTTTCACCACAGCCCATTGAATTTCTTTTATTCTTAGGTTTGGACCTCAAGATAACTAGAAAATGCAGATGTCACTTTTCATTTATGCCAGAGCTTTTTCCTTTAACATATATTAAATTTACAAAAAAAATCAGAAGCTTTTCATAGCTTCTTTTCAAAGCTGCTTTAAAAAAAAAAAAGTTCTAAAGACTGAGAGTTAAAAAACAGTATTACTAAATGTCACAAAAATTAGCATAGAAATTGCAAGGGTTGCTAACTTTGGTTTGAATGAATTTGGACAATGCCATTTAGGTTTGATATTATAGTGTTTACAGGTTTGGTTTTACAGACTTCCACGTACTCTTGAACAAAAGCTTCCAAAGCAACAATTTTAGTTGTATTTCAGTTAATTGTAACCTAGAAGTCTATATTAATTTGGGAGGGCCACAGAAATAAAACCCCTCCAAGCCTCTGGTTCTCACACTGAGAATTAATGCATCTATGCTTTTTCATGACTGACATCAAGACTATCTTACATTACAATTACTATCATAGTTTTGAAGGCAGTGTTAGTAAATAAGACAGACTGCTGCAAACAAACTTGGCATTCTTGAGTTGCAAGTATCACAGTCACTTCATGAAAGGAAGAGCAGAGTGCCTTCTAGCAAAACAGTAGAGCAAAGGTTGAATAACAGATGGTCAAATTCCTCTACCAGTTCATTCAAAATATTTGTGCAGCACTTCAGCTTTGCTGTCTTTGCTTTGTTGTCTTTACACCTGAGTATTGATCACAGTTGATTGCACTTAGTTCATAGTAGGTTGATTGTATCATGCACGCAGGCTGTCCCTCTGCAGTGTAACATACAGAACAATCATCCATTTGAATTGATGATTCCTTTGTAAATGAAGCCAAACCACAAGATCAGAACACTGTGATTGCGCAGAAGGGCAATGAGTGGTACAGGTTATTTACTGATTGATATTTCCCTATCATAATAACACAGCTTCCATTGGAAAACATCTGGAAACATTACAGTACAATAGTTCTTTTAAAATAATGAGATCTATCAATCATTTGTATGACCAATGAATGTGAAAGAGCTTCATGTTGTCCATAAAACAACCAGACTTGATGCTACTCACTCATGACTGGTGATTTTGCTTTGGCCAGGACAAATAGGTATCTGCAGAGCAGCTGCTGTAATCATAACAGAGAATATCTTCTCCAAATGGAAGCATCTGCCAAGACTAAGAAGTGCACAATATAGCAAATAGCTCACCAAAGAAGAGAACAAAGCCACAACTACAAAGGTAAATAAGTCAAAGAGACTGAGCTCAGTAAGATTTACAGGAGATCTTGAGCATGACTTCAACCATTGAATGCTAATAAAATTCAGTCATTGGTTGTCTAATTATTTTTTTTTTTAATTATACCACTTCAAAGAATGCAGGTAAGTCATGGTATTATTAATTCTCTCTCAGTACAAACCAGATAAGATTAATGTGTAAGAAGGATATGTTGCCATAAAAGATAAGCAAAGACAGACTCAGAAAAATAGAGGTAAAATTCAGCTTTTGAAGAACCTACTGCTCAGCAGTGGCAGCGAGATTTCCATAAAACAAGCCCAAATGCTTGCACTATTTATTACAGCAACGCTTCGTTCTGCAAAGAGAAGGCAACAGATCTATTAAGTCCTCCCAGCGGTTTCTACTCTCCACTGTTGCTTAACTGGTCACTCTCACATCTCCTGCTCCCTGCACACATTGCAATGCATTTGGGTGAGCATGAGTGGTGCGAGAATGACAAGTTGGAGATAGGGAGGAGAGGAGAAAAGAGTGCAGATAACAAGGGGGAGAAAATGACAGTGAGGAATTCCTACAGTTGCAGAAAGGGAAGGAAAAATTAGTGTCTGATGTGGCTCTGCATTACTTGGGGCAAGTCAAATACACCTAGGTCTTTTAGTTGGAGAATTTTCTAACGTCTGCCAAAAATATGGGATTCAATCTCAGATTTCACAGATTAGATCCTTTATCCAAAATAGTCAGACTTGTGCAACATTAGACACTTCTATTCATATGAAGGCATCAAATCAAAGGTCTGAATTTCCTTTGCATCTCCTACCAAGTACGATTATTTTAAATTGCTGGGATTAAACATATGTGGAAAAACAGTTACTTGGATCCAAAATATAACCAACCACCTCTTTCCATACATTTTTCCAGGAAGAGTGAAATATGGAAAGTATTTCCCATTTACTATCCAAAATACCATTTCAAGAGATCCTTTTGCCTAGAATCTTAAGTTTAGGCAACTTTCAAATTTGGTTCAGAGTCTTTTATTATTCATTAGTATTTCCTCTACTGTTCAACCTCTACTTTTCTCATTAGCTTTTCCTTTCTTCATCTAGGTGTGGAAAAAACAATTGATTGGCCAGTCACATTTCCAAAAATGCGACAGAAGCAACTTTAAAGTAATCAAAGCTTCATGAGAAAGGCACTGACTTCTATCAACCTCTAATCTACCATTTCAGCAACATTGTTGTAGCACTACATTGCTCACTATCCCAATCATTTAGTCCCTTCTATCAAAAAGCTATTCTGAGACCCGTAGAAGAGAGCAGTGCAATGTACAAACACTGAGTGAAAATGTGGAGAGTACAGAATACTCCCAGGCATGCAGAAGACCAAGGGCAGTAGAAGTAAACAATGTCTGATTGTCAATTTCTCTATTTTTGCACCCAGTTTTGGGGGAAAGATCTGTTATCAGCCATTTGTAATTATCATAATATATAACACTATCACATCACCTTAGGGAAACCCAGCCAGCACCATGATGCATCTTCTGATACAGAACAAGTAAGACTTTGTGAGGCATTGACTGGCTTGCATAAAAATCAGCTCTGGATAAGGTACAGGAATCACAGAGGCAGCACAGACCAGAAGGCAGAGTTTGACTTCCTGAGTCACGGTGCTTTCTGGCAACTCTCACACAACACAAGGATTCACTGCCACTATCCAAAGATAATGCTTTCTGGAGAGCTCAGCTCTGAGAATCACTTCATGGCAAATTTGATAAAATATATGCCCCCTGTATCGGCTGGAGCTCGCTCTTCCCTTTCACTTCAACCAGAGCAGAAATGGCACTGAAAGGACTCCCGTTATTTGACATCAGCTGACCTGCACCATGGCCCTTGCTCATACCATCACATGGAAGACTCAGTCACCCCAACCAGCAAATAAGGGCAACAACAGGAGTTTTCAAAAGAAGGGTTGGGAATTAATCTGTTTCTTAAGCAAGCAACCTCCTGTACAAGTACATGATCTACAAACCAGTGCTTTAAAAGTAGCTATTTATAAGCAGAGAGATGAATTGGGCTAGTTTTTCACATGCATTACAAGACAGTTTCTCAAGCCTAGACTGAGGAAAGGGGTGAATGTTGAGTCTGAGGCCAGATGGAATATTGCCCTTTCAGATCAATGTAGAAAAAGTGTCTTTTGCCATACAAATAAACAGACGAGGGAAAAGAAAGCAAGCCTAATTATACCAACCTTTCTAAGAAACTTTTCCAAAAATACTTATTGGCCTTATCCGGAGTGGAAAGTTCCACAGGGAGCACCAGAGGTGTTTTATTTTAGCTTGGCATGAGTAGGGAAATTATAGGAATGATTTCTAAGTGTGGCAAATGCAGCTGCTTCTCAAAGACATAGTTTAAGGGTTCTACATAAAGCCATAATCCCTCTGAGAGACTCATAAAGAGCTGGCTTGGTTTCATTTGAATTTAAGACTATTATTTTTTTAAAGAGCCAGTCGGATACTGTTGTAACAGAGCTCAAGGCAACACCATTAAGATAATAGTGGGAATATAGTGATCAATTGCTTCCAAGTATCACCACATTCAAGGGTAGGCCCTCTAAAACTCCTATTAAGATTGCACCAATCCAAAGATTTCAACTAACAAGAGCCGAAAACTTCCCAAGGATTATAAAGTCCCTAAGTTCTAGCGAATGGATTTTGTGTACAATAACTGTACAGGAACAGGCAGAAACAATTCAGAAGAGTAAAAACATTAAATGCCTCATTAAATCTTACCAGAATCATTTTGTGACTACAAGAAACATCTCTGTTGTGTATGAACTTTGGGTGGGAACTGAGAGAGATAATAAAGGTGGTGGTCAGACACAAAGAGCTCTTTGGAGTAGATAGAGGTAACTTTTTCCTTTAGGGGAGTCATATTGGCCAGCACAGAGATGGAAGAAAATGCTAATACACAAGCAGAAAGCTTCTCTATTTTAAAAAGGAAATTCGCCATCGCATAAAAACAAGGAGAAATGAAAAAATGATAACTGTGTTGCTGAAAATATTTTGGCCATTTATGATGCTGACACAACCAAAGATACTCCAGATGTACAGCTCAGGTCTGTTCTGCAGATCTACAGGGTGCTTGCATCTAGGGAAACAGATTAGTATTTAATATTTGAGAGACTACTGATGAACATAGGACTACCAACATTCATTCAATGTTCATCTCACATGCATCAAAAATCCCAATTCCTCTGCTTTAAAATTAACAGCACATATTTTAAACTTCTTTTCCAGTGTGCACACGCATCATGTTTATGGTTTACTAGGAAATTTCCAATCTGGGAGTCAGCAAGAATACCACTTTTTGTTGCATTTATAACTCCTTTAAAACCTTGCTTACTGTACCTGCATTTTCCAAGACTGCAGGAACTATTTAGTACACTGCTAATCTAAAGTAAAAAATACAGTTCATCAAGAAAACAAAAACAGAGGTTCCATACATTTCAGAGATTTATCCCAAACCAGTACTCCTGTACAATGCAGTAGAACCATTCATCCTCATATTTCACAGAAAGATGAAAGATCATGGTTTCCACAAAGTGCAGATGTGAACAAATGTCATCTCTGGCAAGCAGGAAGGAAATCATAGCTCCTGGACATAAAATATTTCACTGAAAATACTCTCTCTTGTATAAAGCAAGGAGATTTTAGTTCAAATATGACAAAAAGCACCAAAATCGTTGCACAAGGGTTGTGAAATGACCAATAAAATTAAGCTACATTCATTCAGTGAATACTAAAAGAAGCACTTCAGTCAAGATCACAATCAGAAACAAGGAGAGGCTTCGTTAGTAGGAAACATCATCAAGATGAAGAATAAGTATTTTAGTTGTATTTTCAGGTATGTTCCAATTGTCCCTCATTTTGAATCAGGTGATTAGACAAGGAGCTTGCTGTTCTAAAACCAGGTTCACAACATGTCTCATCAGCTAATTTGGAATATAAACAGTTTAAATCTTCATGTGTGATAACATAAAAAGATAAATATCCTTAGAGTATTGCAACTCTGTCATTTCCCACCATTTGCAGTTCTTCCTTTGGTTTCAACAAGCAATATAGCTGGCTTGAAAGTATGGGGAGTCACTGATTATCCTCTCTTGAGAAAGTCTAGAATTTCCCTACTCTACAGGAACACTATAGAATAATTAAAAGAATAATCTGCATACTACCTCATTTTTTCTTAAAAGCAGAAAGAAAAAAAGAAATTAACTAACCATTAATAAATTTAAAAGCATGTATTTCATGGAGTGTCCCTTTGATGTTAAGGATGAGGATTAACTAGAAGCAGACATATCAACTGCTGAACTTGTCTACTATGACCCCAATTCTGTGCTGAGCTTCTTACTGTTAATTACAGGTCTGTGATTTTCCTCTTAAAATTATATTTCTCCAGAAAGAGAACAAGCAGTCTAGCTATATTTCATGCTAGCACTCAATCCCCAAGTCACTGGTTTTATTTTCATCTGTTTTATCTGTTAGAGAATTAACCCTCCCCTGTTTTTTCTCAGGACAGGTAATAAGTAACTGGTCATACAATGGTGGTAATAATAACCAATTTCTCTGGCTCTGCCAAAATGAAATATGTCTGCAATTTCCTATTTTCTGAGTCCTCTTTTTCTCCTGTCTATCCAAAGCATCAGCATCAGCTTTCTTCACTGCTTTGTTTCACAGTTGAGACTCTGCCAAGATTCATCATTTCTTGCTTTCACTGCAATCTAAACCAGACCTTTTAATCAGATTGTCTGTTACGAATATCTTTCCTTTTGACTTTTACCTAAGACTCATGAGCCCAGAGAATTAGAGAAGTGATGGTTTGTTTCCATTTTCTCCTCTCATTTCCTTTATTTTATCACATATTCAAACATGATTTAAAGGTGAATATAAACAAAAATACAGAGACTGTATTGGAATTCATACCATTTTTATACTAGTTTTATACTAGGGCACGGACTTAAGTCAGTTTCTATCCAGAAATTTCTAGCAAGGATCAGTTGAAGCCATCAGTTTAATATAGAACCTATCAACTACACATCCCAAACCAAAAGACCAATATTTCACATTAAAGTATTTTAAAACATAGGCTGCCACTTTTTAGAGAACATTTTTCCCAAATTCTTTTGCTAGTAGGTAAAGACCGAGAAACATGATTTCACCATAATTTCATTGTTACAAGAATTATCTAGGTAGGAAAACAAATTTCATTATTATAAGCTCCAAGCAGCTGATTTTCTTACAGTATTTGTTGTCATGGAATAGAAGGAAAGAAGTATTCTGTGTTCCACATACAGCAGTTTTAGCATAAACAAAAAAATTATGAAACCATTGGCATAAATCCCTCCTATGCAGGCTTCTGTTATCCTCACTAAAACATGGTAACAGTTCTGTTGAGAGTTTACATCTTTTATTATTGGTTAATAAATATATATTAAGATAATATTGTTAACCCAATACATATCAGAGTAGTGGATTCTTTAAAAAGCACAAACTGGTATATCTGTCATCAGCCCAACAGGAATGGCAGATATGATTTTCTGCTGGTAGGATAGAAGTCCATAAGCTTGTAAGTACTCATGTAATTAACTACAGACAACATGGGGTTAACAGAAAAGGAGTCCTCTAACATTCTTCATCTCATAAAGTCACATGTTAGCAGCTCTATTTCCTATTAACTTCCAAAAATTCGCAATAATTTCAAGGTTTCTTTCATTTATGATTTTAGTGATTGAATGCCTTAGGAGGATTGGCTAGAGCTCAGTGTACACAGCCCTTTCAATTCAGAACAAGGCTACCTTGTCACTCACAGTAATGGTTATCTGAAGTTTAACTTCATTGTGCATGACTGGATGACTCAAAGACCTAGCACAAAACTGGCTGAGAGAAAATTCATACTACATGCAAGATGACACTACTTTCTATATCCTAGTCATCTAACTAATACTCATTCTCACAGCTGCAGAGTCAGAAGCAGGACATTAGTCCCAACCAACAAGCTGGGCAACAGTTTGAGATAGGTCTCAGACTGCTACGCTGGTAAATCCTGAGCTCACACGTTGTTACTGCCTTTATCTCGTGTCATAAAGCAAAACTTTACAATTCCTTATATATTTTATTCTTATTAATACAACTGCTGCTGTTTAGGTTAACTGTGGAAATGTTGCATGCTTCTGTTTTTATTGTTTTAAGAATATGATACCCCTATCCTTCACTTGCAAGTTTCACAGATAATTTTTTTCAACTTTGCTACAAGAGAAATTCCACAGGCAGAAGATGAGCATTTGAAAGGGGCTGGAGCCTAAACGATTTCTATGCCTCTCACAGCTCAAGCTTCCAGAGGAAGCTGGAAGAGGTGATGCTTGTTAAGTGTTGGATGTTACAGAGAAAGACTCTAGGACTCTCTCTCTGGCATCACAGTAATTTCTAAACACAAAGTTTTTGTGTATTACAGACTCAATTCCCTATTCTCATAGTTCACTGACTAGCTCACTAGAGAAAGAAAACAAGATAATAACCATATGTTTAAAAGAACATTTTTTCTGAATAAGCAACAGATTTTGCATTGAAACATCTTAAGGTTACATTTTAAGTCTACTGAATGCTCTTTGAACTGCAGCCCTCTTGCGTGTAATCATTTTGGAAAACACAAAATACTAACCTTGGGGTTTCTCTTCACCCCTTTTGTAACAGATTATTAGCAATTAGTACTTTAAACAATTCACATTTTTATGGTATGCTGTAGAAACATTCTGCATTTGACCCCATAATACAATGTATAGTAGGCAGTATATTACCAGGGGCCTGGAAGGGACATGAAATCAAAAAAGTGAGAGTTTGGTCTCTGGAAGGCTGATATGTATACTAGCAAGCATCATAAAAATGGACAAATAATATAGAGTTCTTCTCAAGGATGCATAGTCCCAAACTCCTCATGACTTGCTTAAAAGAGAGGAAAGAAATAGTCCTTTTCTAAGAAATTTGGCTTTCCCAGCTGTTTGAATGGACTTGTCTGTTTCTACTGTGCATTTGTCCTTAAGGTATCATGCGTTCCTTCAGTGCTCATTGGTCATCAAAAATGGAAATGCACTACTACATAGGAAATAACACAGTAAAAGTACAGGAGCAGTTAAGCTAGAAGTTCTTGTCTACATCAAAAAATGACTTTCGTAAGAGAAAGTAGATTCCAAAATATTATTGCCAAACTCAACTATTTTTCCAAGTTTCCTTTAAGAGACAGAGAGATTTTTAAAGTAGTTAGGGTATTAAATAGTTCTTTGAACTATCTTTTCTCTTTCATATCAAAGTCCAAATAAATGCCTGAAAGAAGCATTTCTGTCTTTTGCAAGGTGCATGAGAAAATCATTTGTTTACTTAAAACAATTCTCTCATATGTAAAAAGTACAGTATTCACAGAGCTCAATACATTAATTAATTCCTACAATTCAATATATTAATATCAGCTGGCAAAAACTCTTATCATGTTACAGTCTGCATTAATACTCAGAAGTACCATAGATAGTACAGCTTTATCAGGAAATTATTTATCCCAGATTTATTTACTTGCTAAACACACTAACAATTATATCTGAGAGATGGGAAAGTCATGCCAATACATTGGTCTTTTTAACTTCATTAAGCATTGTCACAGCTGCTACTTATTCACAAACCTTTACTGGGTTAATCTCAGAAGTTCCTGAAGCTATCTTATTTTGGAAATTTCTAGAAAAACAAATTACTCAGGCATAAGTTAATTATACAAGCAAGCATTTTTCTCCTAATGAAAAGGTTTGGCCAATAGACATAGATTACTTTGATAATAATAGTTTAAGATGTCAAAGTAAAATGTCTTGCAAGATCCATGGCATCTATAATAGATGTTATTGACTTGCAGTTCTAAAACTGCATTGTCTTCCCTAAAGAATTTAAAATTTATACTCTATTCAGTGATGAAACAGCTTAAATTGGCTTAAGCAGACAATAGTTTATAAACAGTCTTTTCCACAGTTCTAGACCTATTGTCAGCTTGGGCGAGAGGTGGAAGACCTTAGTCATACTGTGTTGATCCCTTGCTGTGTTTAAATGGAAGCATTTTTGGATAAAAAGTGATGTAGAATTGACAATGCTACAACATCTGTGGCATTAGGCTGATCACCAGGTTTCATATAACTCTCTAAACTCTGGTACTTATGAAATCATAAACATTTTTGGGGCACGAATTCTCTCCTGACATCTCTCCTGAGGAAAGTCCTTGAGACAACTTCATAATCGAAGCTAACATTTTTTCTATAACCCTGTGCTTGCAGGAGAATCTGAATTATTCTCCTCTGTGCCACTTACTTTTTTGGAGGGCACTGCACACATAACCAGCCAGACATCCAAACTGGCTCCATACAGGATTAAAACACCATTTGTCTTACCTCACTATATTTCAGTATGTTTAAGAAAGCCCCTAGATGGTGTGAAACAATCTCAAATATTTTAGAATTAGTTCTCAGAAGGAGAGAGTTGCTTCAACCCACTTTAGCTCACTGTCTTTGACCTTGGCCAGCAAAACAACCTTCCGTCATATAAGCATGCCTCTATCTTCTCTCCTTCTACCGAAAGCATAGTTTGAATCTCCTCTAGTCCCTCTTAAAACATCTGGCTTCTTTGTTCTGCCTTTATCAATTTTCCACTTATTCGAAACTCCTGCCTGCAGATAGGAAGCAAAAAACCTTGAGCTTTCTGAGCCCATTGTCACAAGCTATTTTCATCTCAACAACTAATTTCCACAAGGTATCCCTGGTCTGCAGGAATGTGGTTAAGCCCTGGTCAGCAGCATCAGAAACACATTCAAAAGAGATTTTTTAAAAATTAAAGTCTTATAACTCCATGGAATCAACCAGAACACCCTAGATACACACAGATTCTGCAAAGTTATCAAAATCATAAATACCCATGTGTGGGAAAGTTCAGCTCAGAAATGCTTGCACACCCTTTAGAAATGCCATTGATTTCCTTCCCAACATTTTTTAAAGCTACATCCATTTGGGCATGTATTAACATCAATTAATAAATAATAAATAGTGAAAGACAATTAAAATAAATTATTTGGAATCAACTTATACGCCAAAAGCTTTTGTTTGAAAAGTTGTCTCAGGAATTTCAAACCAAAGAACAAATGAGCTGCACTTAAATAGACTGGAAACTGAAAAAAAGGGCAACATTTGCATATTATTTACTACAACTGGACCACCCTTCTCCTGATGAAACTCTTGAAGGGCTTAGGATAAAGTGAGCTATTGTGCCTTTTCAGCTTCTTCCTTATGGAACAAGGGAACATTTGTATATGCTTTAAGCAAATGGACCAGGAACTATGGACTAAATTCCAAAAGGAACAGTGAAAAATCACACTGTGTGCATGGAGACAAAATAAATATACAAAAAATGTTTTTAAGGTGCACAATTTCCAGCTGAGTAGAAAGTGATACATGTCTGTAGGTTGACTGTTGATCTGTTGATGCCAGTGTGACATCCAACTGGATATATGTGCACCTCATTCAACCTCAGCATCATGTACCTATAGGAAACAGCCAAATCAGGCACATGTGCCTGGCTGGGACACTGGAATGTGGATAGTGATGAATCCTGATGTATAGAGTGTTCATTCAGCTCCTCAAGCATGCATGTGAAAGAAATATGAATTTCTAATGTCATATATTATTACTGTATATTAAAAACATATTTCCAGCATTTACAGTCTATTGTAAATATAAGCCTGCCATTTTTAAAAAATGTAAGTAATGCATTAACAATTCTGTATGACACATGTGCTTCCTATAGACAAAAGTAAAACATAGTTGACAAACAGTCCTGTCTCCCTAGCCCCTCAACAGCTGGCCAAGCAATGAGTGAAACTAGTGAAACAGGACTGGGCCAAAAATAGCAGAATGTAGGTAATGGTAAGGAGGTGTATGGATGTGACACCATGAAAAAAATGGAGTAGCACATAAAGCCCTTTTTGCTAGCCAAAAATTACATGGGTACTCAATAAGATCAATGTAATTGTCAAAAAGTGTGACTACATACATATATTCTCACTGTCTCTGGAGTGCTTCAGTAATGACAGGGGATAAATTTTAGTAAAATGAGACTCTGAAAGAAAATTCTGTGCTTTTCAGAAATTCCCCTAAAAATACAAAACTTTAAAAATGTGATATTCTTATTTTTCACTGTTACGGGAGAAATAGACAAGCCCAGTTAAAAAAAAAAAAAAAAAAAGAAGAAAAAGTTTTTTCCTTTTTTTTTTTCTGGAACAGTGGGGAAGCTATTTGGGGCAGAGCCCACTTTTATGAAGATTAATGAAAGAGTGGAGAAGAAGGTGTAAAACAGAATAAATGTTTTATAAGGAACATAAGGCAGGCAAAGGAATACGCTTTGAATGATAAAGATGACACAGTTCACCATCAGTCCTTTTGGCATTGAGAGAATATTTGAAGAAGGAAAGACCAGGAATCATATCATGAAAGTGGTAAACTGCACCTCATAATCCACATTATGAAGTACAATTAAAAATAAATGAGAAGAGCAAAAGATGAGCACCAATTGAGATGCACTATTTACACCTAGAGTTTTGCAAGCTCCAGGTTTTGCTGTTTGTGAACCAGTTGCAATTGGTTGCTTAAAAATTGTGAAAACAATAAGAATAAATTGCTAAATAACTCTTCTGAAAAGAGGTGCTTTTCTGATTGCCATTATTTTTATAAGCCAAGTTTTATACCATATTGTAGATAATGATACAAAGTGCCAGTTAGAGAAAATAAGAAAATAAAACCTCAACTCTTCAAAAAACCAACAACCAAAGAGAACAAATAAACAAAATGCACAAAACCAACCAGACAAAAAACACACACTGAAATATAGGGGGAAAAAGTGAAAAACACCTCTTTTCTTTTAGGGGATATGAAGAAAAATTACGGTTGTTAGTCAGATGATTAAATTAAAAAAAAAAAAGCAAACAAAACAAAACAACAACCCTGCTCCTCTTTTTCACATCTTTGAACAAACCGCTTTCTTCACTAACATTTGAATTTGAAACAAAAATCCAAAATTAACTAGATAATAAGCTCATCATAAAGATAGCATTACTTTCTGAATATTCTGTACCAAAGACTGCAATTTTGGCATAAGTTTTTTCCCCACTTGGTTTTCTGCTAAGCTGATGAACATTTAGAATCCCTGAAATCTGACTACAAATCTTGGGCGCAAGCTCACCCACCCTGCTCTTCATGAACCTGCAATGTGCTGTTCACCAGAAAGTGTCTCAAAATATGTTAGTATTTTTAGGTCATCACAGAGCGACACCAAAGTCTATATGAAAAAAATTGGTGTCTCATATGTAACAGGTTTGTTCAAATAAAATATCTTAAGCTTTCCATTTTATTTCTTAAGTGATCATACACAACTGTGAAACTGCTACACTGTTGTACCAATTACATTATCTCAATGCTATGTGTCATATAAATAGTGTTGACAGAAATGTATACTACAGCCCTGAGGCCGCAGAAATGTGCAAACTCCCAAATGGAGCTCTTATTTTATTCACTTTGCTATTTGATTAGTTTGGTATTTGGTTCCTTTTTTTTCTCTGTCTCCAGTAATTTTATTTGTGCTTGAAGTACAATTCCAGTCATATTATTATATGAGAAAACAATTAGCTCAGGGAGGAAGGTAATTACATAAAAGATATCACTGTTGTAAACTTAAGTGTTCGACTGAAGGCATTTTATAGCTAGGAGATATAATTTTCATAGCTTAAAGTTCACTTTAAAAAAAAAAAAAGTTCCAGGAAAATGCAGTAAGATAAAGTGAATTGAGATTCTATTTCTTTCAATGCAGCCTTGTTTGTGCTGCACAAAGCCTAACAAGCAAGTATCTATTGAGATCATTCTACTCTATAATAGCTTTTGTTACCATGATACTAAAAAATGCTAAAATATGAATTTTTATTTTGTTTTTAATTTGAAAAATGTTAGTGTAATTTTTCTCTTATTCCTGTATCCTTCGGTTCTACAATAGTCTCTGAAATCAATGCAAGACTGCCAGTAAGTATGTTGAAAGTTGAATTGGATCCCATATCAAGGACTTCACCTTATTTTGATTTTGATTAAGAGCAAACAATCGATTTATGACTTTGATGTCATGTGGTTTTAGTGTTATAGTATATGAAGAGCTGTTGGAGGTTGGGGAATTTTTCCATCCTGTTCCTAGGAAACCTTAACGAGCCTTAACTACTGGGTCTTAAGAGACAAAAGCTGTGGTCAGGTGTGGTGAGGGAAGGAAAAGCACCAGGCCAGCTGGTAACGTCACTTGCTCTCGGGGCATCCAAGGAGACGGTTTTGCTTTTTGCTGTGACTGCAGGAGCCCAGCTCCACACTGCCTTTTTCTTCCTTGCAGAGTGAGCTTTCGTTTGGGAAAGCATGGGATCCCGACCCTTTTTTCCCCTCTCCTGGAGTTCACATCTCCCCGGCTGGGTCCAGTGGCTGCTGCACAGAAGCCCGGCTGTCGCTGACCCTCACCCCCCAACCCCACCTGCTGGGACTCACTGCGGCTGTCTGCCACCGCTGTGGAGTTTCTGCCACCTTGTGCTTGCTAGCCCAAGTGAGTCGAGCCTGCCGTCCAACTTGCTTCTCCAAGGTTTCCTGCTGCAGCCCCTCTCGCCATCCAGCCCTCCTGCCATCCAGTTCCTCATCCGGTTAGTCATGTGAGAAGAGGACCTGAGCTCGCGCCACAGCGCCCCCTGCAGCTGCGCAGGAGTCATCGCACCTGCCATGCCCGGCTGGGAGCCCAACATCGCCCTTGCCGGCCGTGACCAGAACTACACCAAAAGGGAGGGGGTGGTGTCTGGCAGCCCAGAGAAAGCTGCCGCCGGGTTTCTGGTTTGTTTGTTCTCTATTGCTACTGTTGTTGTTGCTTGTTTTCCTTGTTATAGATTCTACTAAAGAACTGTTATTCCTTTTCCCATATCTTTGTGTGAGAGCCCTTGACTTCAAAGTTATAACAATTCAGAGGGAAGGGGGAGGTCATATTCTCTATTCTAAGGGAGGATCCCCCCTTCCTTAGCAGCAGGTCTTTCAAACCAAGGTGCTGTGCCAGTACCCCCACAGCAAATTTCAGTCGCTTGTCTTGGCTAGGTCTGGCAGCTTCAGAACTGGAGTGGACATTAAGGAGCTTTTCAGCTGTTTAAATGCAGCTCTTGCACTCTCTGTCCAGTTTTCAGGTGCCTTAAGGGCTTCATCAGCATCTTCAAGTTCTTTGGGAATTCCTCCACAACATTCCTGTACGAGAATAGTAGCTGCTTCAACAAATTTAGATTCAGGAATTATAACTTTCACTCACTCCTCCTTGTAAAATATAATCTCCGCTTCCAATTTCTCCAATAAATCTCTGCCCAATAATGGTTTTGGGGAATTTGGCATGTACAAGAATTGGTGAGTCACCCAGTGTTTTCCCAGTTTAGATTTTAAAGGTTGAAAGAAAGGCCTTGTTTCACTCACCTTGGTGGCACCAATCACATCTACAGTATCTTGACTCAGTTTTCCCTTTAAGGTATTTAACACAGCAAAGTTGTTAGCATGACATTTAAATCTCCCCAGTCTGGGTTTTGTGCCTTGATGGTTAATTCAAAATGCATGGCTGCTCTCTCTGGGTTTTCTCTGTGTTGTCCAATTGATTCCTTCCACTGTTGTAACTTCCCAAGAGAGAATGGTGTTTTTATATAAATCACCCCTTGATTTCCAACAGCCTGTCTCAAAGGTGCTTCTAGGAATGGTCTCTCGTCCTCTGGTTCATCTTTCTTAGATCTGGTGCATTTAGCTACTGGACTCGCTGCTCCCATGGCCTCTCGTGCTATCTTTCCCCTTCTTCTCCTGGCCCTGGTGCCTGCAGTGCCTAGGGCTGTGGCCTCCTCCTCCCCCTCCTCTGAGCTGGACTCCTCCAGCTTGCTTTTTATTGGAGCCCTAGCACTGACCGCACAGTGGAGCAGGGGCCGCTCTAGGACCCTCCTTTCCCCGGCCTGGGAGGGGCCAGGAATGGCAGCAGATGCCCTCCCCTCTCTGCTCAGACTCACCCTTTCTCCTCCCCTAACCCTACCTTCAGGGCAGTCAGCGGGAGGTGACAGACCCACCTCTGCTCCTCCCCTAACTCCATCCCCAGGGCGATCTGGAGAGGGTGGCAGGGGAGGGGGCAGTGGCCAACTGTCTCCCACCGCCAGTGCCACATCAGCAGGGTGGAGGGGAGTTGGCAGCAGTGGCCACCTATCTCTGACCTCCCAGCACCGCATTGGCCTGGGGAAGGGGAGGAGCTGAGGGCACCAGCGGTGGCAGGGGCCAATCTCCCCCCACCCCCACTGGCCCTGCTGGTCCCTGTGGCGGCAAGGGGGTGACATCCCATCCCTCAGAGCAGGCGCTACCAAGTCTATGTGTGTGTCTATGTCCTCAGCTTTAGTTAATGGTTGTTTCTCCCCGTCTCCTTCCCTTTTTCTTCTCTGCAAAATCATCTCAAAACAGCCCTCTTTCGTTTGTTTATACGCCTCCTCCCAATTAAAAAATATAGGAAACAGCTCCGCATGCCTTAGCTCATCAAACCTGCCCTGGGCCCGGAGTTCAACTAATAACTCCAAAGTTAGTTCATTTTCCAAACTGCCAAAGTGTGGCCATTTCCTTCCGCCTCTTAGTTTTAAAACAGGCCGCACCCATAACGACAGCTGCGCCATCTCTCCCATGTTAAGAACGGTTTTCTTCCCCGTTAGAACCCACCAGTGTTTTAAAATCAAGCCCAACAGGGAATCCCACAGGATTTTTGGATTTGCAGAAGACGCACCATCCATGTGTTGTTAATAAATGGAAAAAACAGCTGGAAAAAGAGCTCTTAGCCTAGAGTCCGTTGTGGGAATTGAACTTGCAATCCCCACTCCACAGCAAAGTAAAGCTAGCAAAAGCGAAAGAGCAAAAGAGCACGTGCTCAAGCAAAACCTTAACCTTCCCTGGATGGGTTTGATCTGCCGACTTTCAGCAGCCCAACCGGGCCCCCTAGCCTGTGAGTCACCAGCTATACCAAGGTGCTATATGGCTGTTTGGCTCTGTGGAGTGAGTGAGAGGCATCCCTCTCTGTCTGCAGTTTCCCCTGTGGGAATGGAGTGGGTCACCCCCTTCTTTTGCAGCCTCCCGGTCACCTTCTCACTCTGACCTGGAACATATCTCCCCCCTTAAATGCTAGCTAGCAATAAAATGTTCCCCTTTGATCTCACCTCCCTGCTGAATTTCAGGGTGCCTTTGTCCCTTTGTGGTTGCTAGAAAACTGTTACCGTTTTGGCTGGTAGAAAATATGAGGCAGACACCACAGTAAAAGGAAAAGGGTATTCTACCTCGGTTTTAATAGGATCTTAGGTGCACAGGTCATCACAGGTGGAAACACGGCAAAAAGCGCCCAGGTACCCCACGCCCCGAGTGCACCAAGCACGAGCACCAGCACGTTGAGTATACAATTTTATGGACTTTGCAAATTAGCATACCTATCTAAAATCCCCCAATAAGAAATTTAATAGATGAAGTAACTGTTCCCCTATTCTAGCTACACACCTCCCC